>WBZZ01004009.1:5000-10000 GCA_019918135.1 Paulinella micropora
GCACCCTGTCTTGCGGAAGTATCGCGAGAGGGATATCTTGCTGGCGCAGGCTGCCAACAAAGCTAAGGTGTATAGATAATAATATTAAATGCTTCTTCCACCCCCCCCCCCTCGCTCACTTTTTTGGTCTTCCGCTAAATTTTTTTCTGTTTGATCTGACAGAGAGAAGGACAGAAGGCGGCTGGGTATGAACTGCGCATTTCCGCAGGAAAAGAAAGACTCCTCAAAAGTTTACGCCCGACGCGTTTATTACTCCTGGTTTTCTTTTCTCCTTCATATACAGTGTATCTTTCTATTTGCTGTTTCCGATTCTACTTGTGCGCCTATGTATTTTCTATTTGCTGTTTTGTATAATATTATTACGTATGAAGTAAATGGTTTCTATTAAAGGCGCAGAAGGAGAATCGGAGTCGGAAGATGAGGCTCTCATCGAGAAGAAGCAGAAAGAAAAAACAAAAAAAAAACTAACAAGAAAGGTGTGTGTCTGTTCCTTTGAAATTTCATATTTTGCTCATAAATTCAGGCGCCAGCGCAAAATCCAGCAAGAACAGAGACGTCGACGCTCTAGTCACTGGTCTTTTTTTTTTTTTTTTTTTTTTTTTTTTTTTTTTTTTTTTGCTGCATTCATAGCTGACATTCATTTCATCCTTTGATGTGACAGGTTTGAGTCAAGAAGACATACAAAGGATGATACAGGAGGGGGTTCAAGCAGCAAAGAAGAAAGAGAGAGAAAGAAGAAGAAGAAAAAGAAAAAGAAGAAGAAGAAGAAGAAGAAGAAAGAAGAAGGAGAAGGAGGAGGAGGAGGAGAAGAAGAAGAAGAAGAAGAGAAGAAGAAGGGGGGACGGATAACACGAAGAAAGAAGGGAATAAGAATAAGAAAAAAAAAAGTAGAGAAGAAGAAAGTGAAAAAAGTGATTCACAAAAAAAAAAAAAAGAAAGAAAAGAAGAAAGTGAAGAAAGTGCAGAAAAAGAAAGAAAAGAAGAAAGTGAGGAAAGTGAAGAAGATGAAAGAGAAGAAGAACAAGAAGAAGAAAGAAGAAGAAGAAGAAGAAGAAGAAGAAGAGGAAGAAGAATCCCCCAAGCGCAAGAAGAAGAAGAGTTTCCCAACCGCTGTCAGATACATGAGTGGGAATAATCAACATGCATATGGCATGAATAACATGCCAGTGTCAGGCAACACAAATTTTGCGTTGATGCAATACCACAATCTGATTCAAGCACAAGAGATGGAACGAAGCAGAGAAAACGCTCGGATTGCCTTTTTCTCCAACGCAATGTATGGTAGTCAGTTCTACCCTAAAATGTAACTAACTGTTTCGCTAGCTTACATAGCATTTGAACCTTCAAAGTTCGTTTGAAATTCATTTAATTACTTAATGTATTAATATTGATCATTATTAAATATAATTCGTTAGTACGTTACTTGGAAAGAAAATAATATATTAATAATATGTTACCGTACAAGGGACTTGTGAAAGGTGACTATAGGCTTCCAAGTCAAAGCTCAGACCCAAAACAAAGCATTAATAATGTAAAAACATATGTTTTAATTAAATTACAAGCTTATTTAAACTTAATTTTGCTCAGGAAACGTCCTTTTGCAAGCTTACACAAAAATAAAAAAAATCCCCTGTAGGGAAATTTCGGAAAATCCAACCCCCCTTGGTTGTCCGAACCAGCTGTTTTAATAGATGCTACTTAGAGCCTCAGCCAGGGCGGGTGAGCGCAAAAAAAATTCAAACTTGAGCAAAAGCAGCAGTGCAGCTAGGCAAAAATATAAGTATGAAGCCACAGCCTGAATCGAAATGACCCTATTTGGCATAACTAACCACACCGGAGGTTTGTTCCCCACCTAATCTGACTATTAGATGCCACTCAAGGCCTCAGACAGGGCGGGCGAGCGCCAAAAAATTCAGACTTGAGCAAACAGCAGTGCAGCTAGGCAAAAAATATAAGTATGAAGCCAAAGCCTAAATCGGAATGACCCTATTTGGCATAACTAACCACACCGGAGGTTTGTTCCCCACCTAATCTGACTATTAGATGCTACTTAAGGCCTCAGACAGGGCGGGCGAACGCAAAAAAATTCAAACTTGAGCAAAAACAGCGATACAGGCTATAAGCTAGGCAAAAATATAAGTGTAAAGCCACAGCCTGAATCGGAATGACCCTATTTGGCATAACCAACCGCACCGGAGGTTTGTTTCCCACCTAATCTGACTTTTAGACGCCACTTAAGGCCTCAGACAGGGCGGGTGAGCGCAAAAAAAATTCAGACATGCTTTTACCCTCTCACTTTCTTCATCTGTGTCGGAAGTGTCTGACTCCCTCCCCCTACCTAACTTTCCATGTTCCCCTTTTCTCTCTTTTCCTTCTTTCTCGATTCTTCCTTCGCACCGGGCTCTTCTCTCGCCTTCTTCATCTCTGCACACACCCCCACACATCCTACACTCCTTCTCACATGCTGAGAACACATGCCCCTCCATGTTGCAATTGAAGCATTTCATCTCTCCTTTCTTCAAAGTCTTCTTTCTCGCAGCCTCCTGTTCCTTTCCCTCCCCCTTTCTTGTTAGTGGTGGTATGTTTGTACATACAGTTAGACCTATCACAGCTGCCTGACTCTTCAAACAGATAGCACACCCCAGGCACACTACGGAATGCCATAGTGATTGGCCCCTCTGTATTATATGAGCAAAACGACACTCATTCCCCCATTTGCATCCACTCTCTCTTTGAAACAAAAAACAAACGCATCTCTACCCTTCCTCTCGTTTGTTGGCATCTTTTCCTACGTTTGCTTTTCCTTTCTTCAACTTCTTCTCTATTTTTTGTTCCTGTCTATTTCCAATTTTCTTTCTTCCAACTCCTCCCACCATTCCTCAAACAAACGCCTCTCTACTCTTCCTCTCTTTTGTTGGCATCTTTTCCTACGTTTGCTTTTTCTTTCTTCATCTTCTTCTCTCTTTCTTTGTTCCGGTCTATTTCCAATTCTCTTTCTTCCAACTCCTCCCACCATTCCTCAAAAGACCATGCATGCTGCTTCTTATTCATTTTCAGCGTGCTCATCCATCCTCCCCAATCCTTCCTCACCCCCTCTGACGCATACTCAGGGTTTTGTAGGGCAGGGCATTGGTGATTATAGTTTCCATTGGTCTTTTGGGTGTTTTCGCAAAGGTTTTATAGCCTACTGCCTTTAGCTCTTCATCTAACGCAACAAACGCATCAAACTGCGGAGCATAATCACATCCCTCACCAAACGTCCATGCATTCATCGCATTTATCTTATCTTGCAAATCCTCCTCACGCACCTTACCAAATCTTTTGGTCAGTCTTGCACACACAATGCCACTGCAAGTTCTGACCAAAGTCTGGTGAAGTGTCTCTCACCAAGTCCGCCACACTCCTCTTGGCTTTACCCACTAGCTTGTCAAACACAAGTGAAAAAGCTTCCTCTCTCTGCCTTTTCATCTCATGCTCCAAACTCCTCATATGCTACTATTAATATCATTCTTAAGTTTCTTCCTTCTCTCTTTTCTTTACTTGCATTGCCAGATTCACTTTCCTTGTTAAGTGACTTGAAGTGCTAGTACGCAAGCACTGTTGAAGTTAATAGAGTATTAAAAGAGTGATTGCGTAAAAAGAATGCGGCTTGCCGGCCACTAGTAGAGATGAGTCACAGTGGCCCGGGAAGTAGAAGAGATAAAACTTACTGGAAGAGGTATTAATATCAAGAGATACAAAAAGAGAAACATGAAATGCAAAAAAAAAAAAAAAAAAAAAAAAAAAAAAAACCTGAGTTTAAGGTCATGCAGAGACCCAGTCTGACCGGGCCCATGCTTCCAGTGACTGAGATACGATTTTTCCTTTTTCTTTCTCCCTCCGACTTTGGTTTTTCTTTTTTTTTTTTTTTTTTTTTTTTTTTTTTTTTAATGCCGCTTTATTTTGTTTTCCGTTATTGTATCTGTTTGATACCACTTCCATTCTATCTCTTCTGCTTCCCACTCAGATTCAAAGCCTACGGGTGGCAAGTATTTTACTAAAACAGTGTTTGCGTAACGACAGAATAATATTAACATTAATATTAATATTAATATTAATATTAATATATTAATATTAATATGAATATCATTATAGAAATCCACCGATTTAGTCACATGCTAGCCATTTAACCGCAGCGCAGCCTTGAGTCAGATCCAGACTGATCTTAATAGTAAGAAGCACGGTAGGTTCTGAACGGTTCAGCAGGCCAGCGCACACTTTTTATTCGCTCAACGGAAAGACATGGTGGCGGTTAGCAGGACGTGGTCGCTTGGGTAGTCGGGGCTGGGTAAAGCCTGACCTGGCTCGAAGCTAGGCAAAGCGCCTACGTCCTCCATCCGCAGCTCCCGCTGGGAATAAAAGATGTAGTCGATGCAGCCGCGGAACTCGTTGGTCAAGTTGGTAAAGAGAGGTTCTGCAGGAGGCAGGGCGTCTGCCGGCCGTTTTTTGTCCTGCGGCGGAGCGCTGGCATAGGCCGAGGCGAGCTGCAAAGCGTGTGCTGGCTTGTCCGGCAAACGGAAATGTTCTTTGCGCTCCAACCCAGCTTGTTTGTTCTTCCCCTCCTCTTCCTCTTGGAGATCATCATCCTCCACTGGCTCTGACTCCTCCTCCTCCTCCTGCCCAGCACTGTCACTGTCACCTGTGTATATATGTTATGCTGTATGTCATGTATGTGATGTATGTGATGTATGTGATGTATATTATCACCAGCGGTCACCACGTACAAGCGCTTGGGGCTCTCCAGCACCTCGACCACGTCCGCACGACTCAGCTCCTCTGCTCGCATGCTCTCCACAGCTTGTTTCGAGCAGCCTGCCTTGTTCACGATCTTCACCTCGCAGACCAGCCCGTCGCTCTTCCTGGTCGCCTTCTTCACAATCGACTTGCCTTCCTGCCGCAGGAAGTTGTGCAGGTCGTAGAGCTCGTTGAAGTCGCCGGTGGAGATGGGTACGGGCCCTCCA
>WBZZ01004009.1:25000-31264 GCA_019918135.1 Paulinella micropora
GGCTGGCAAGACAGCTAGGATGCTGAGAACAGAGGCTATGCTCACTAGAATACACAGAGAGCCAGAATTGAAGCAATAACTGTGGTCAGGTTTTGTAACCGGAACAGCTACTCTGACAGTTAGTCGTACCTCAACTGTAGAGGGGCAGACCAAGCATAAGAGTCAAGTAACGACAAGCCGGACAACACTTGATGCCACTATGTAACGGGCCGGTCGACAATCCCTTTGCCCCTTGGGGGAAGCCGATGTAAGCGGTCGACCCCCACGCCGAAGACTGACTCCTCATTCGAAGGCGCCCTCGACCGACCGATACATGACATGAAGCATCCCGGCTGTCGAATAAGTAAAAATAATTGGTCCACGTCCAGTGCGAGTCTCCCATGAGAACTCGTGCCCCCGAGCCTAGCTCTTTCACCTCAGGCATTAAAAGAAATGCCCCGTCTTGATCTCCCCTTTCCCGTAGAAAAATCAAAGTAGCCAATGATCCGTAAGCGACATCAGACTTCGTAGCTTCACGTTTTGACTTGTTTCCGAGGTCGTCCTCGACCCCTGTGCTCTACTGCTTCCGACTGCGTCTCTTTAGCCCTTCTCTTCTTCGCCGCCACTTCTTTCTCACATCTTGGTGCACCTATCAACAAAAATGATATGCCCGCACTTTGGACTTCGTCCCAAATACGAAGCGGAATCCTCCTTTCCTCTGTTAACTCGAACGGCATATCCAACACCACCCTTGGCATCATTTGCACCGTCCATGGTGTAAAATCCTCATCGTCCTTCTCGATGGACGCATCCCACTGCTCCAAATCTTTGCCGTCTCGAAATACTGGCGCAAAGATTCTTTCCCGCGTCATATCAATAACACTCTTGCTCCTCCAAAAGTGCATTGTCGGAGCAAGTCCCAACGCAGCCCGTACCCGCGTTCTAGGCTGTACATACGTAACCTGCATTAAAAAGAAATAATCAAAGTCCTTATCCATGACCGTATCCTCGTGCGGTCGACATAGATAGAACTTATCAACCTGCCAGTCGATCTTAGCCACTTCCTTACCGGCTATCCACGGTTTCTTCCATACCGTGCCTTTCCGATCCGACATTTCCGATGACTTCGGAATTTCCCTCCCATCTTTGACGTCTACCTTGACGTCCGAAGCCGAACGATCCTGTTGTCCAGCATTCCTGGCCTCAGCCTTTTCTTCCTTCTGTTGCTTTCGCAACGCCTCCTCACGCTCCTTGCGCGTATGCAATGCTGGCGGCTGTCTAAACGCTGGTGCAATACGCCTCAGCGCTTGTTCCTCATTCTCGTCCTCCAGCAAATAAGGACTGAACTTCGCCAACCGACGAACATGAACAATCTGTTCCCTTCCACGTGCCCCCGTAGGTGCAATCTTGTAATTGTACGCACCCGTCTGACGTACTATTTTAAATGGCCCATGCCACTTATTGTAAAACTTAATCGATACCCCTTTCGGTACCGTCGGTACATACAGCAACACTGTATCACCTTCCTTGTACTCCACATGAGAGTACTTGCCCATTTCCTGTTCCCGCTGAACCTCTCTCAGCGTCTCCCGACACTTCTCAATCGCACTCCGTGCTTCCGCGATCGCTCGTAAGCGAACTCCTAACAGTTCACACGGTTCCCACTTATCAGGCGGAAACAACAGTTCCGTCGGCGTGTTTAACGCCCGTCCATAGACCACCTGATGCGGACTGACACCCCGCGCGTGTCCGCCTAACGACGCCGAAGCTAAATTGTTGACAGCAAACGTGAACATAGGTACCACATATACCCAGTTAAGCTGGCTGTTCTTACAATAAGTCTTCAACGCTGCCTTCAACGTCCTGTGAACGCGTTCAATCTTACCATTCGCCATTGGGTTAAAAGCAGTCACATACTGCCAATCGAACCCAAAGAACTTGGCAATCCTTTGCGAAACCTCATTCGCGAAACTCGTTCCTCTATCCGAAATAATCCTTCTCGGTATCCCAATACGGCCGAATACCTGATCAATCAGCGCCGCCGCTGTCACTTCCGCTGTCACATCCGTAACAGGGACAGTAATGACATAATTGGAAGTTCGATCAATAACAGTTAAGAGATATTTGAATTTTTCCGTTCCCGCCTCTCGAAAAGGACCCACATGATCGATATGCAAGGTATCGAAAATATCCAGAGTGATATCATATTCACCCTTAAGCCCCATCTTCGGCCTATATGGCAACTTAGCCATCTGACAATGAGGACAACCCTTCACAAACTCCTTAACCCGTTCTCCCAGGTTATTCCACCAAAAACGTCTCCTTAACGACCACGTCATCCTTTCCACCCCCGGGTGGCTCTGCATAGGACAATGATGCGCCGCAATTAACAAAGACGTTCTGAGTTCCTGCGGAACCCATAACAACCATCGATCCTCCTCATTGGTATATACGCCATCTTTTCCCATATACCAAAGGAGTCAATCCTTTAGTACCAAGCACCGCTGGATTTCCTTATGTCAATGTCCTCGGGCCTTGCCTGTGGATTGAGCAGATGTTCTCTCAACTCCTTATACTCCGTACTTTCCTTTGTGAAAGTCCGAAAAGTTTCCACCGACGCCAGTCTGACTGCCGTGTCAGTTTCCAACTGGAATCGAACCTTTTCCGGATGTGCCTCCGGTAACTGAAAAAGATGTTCCTCCTTAACTTTTTCTTCATCCTCCAAGTTAAGGCACATCGGGCCCTTCGGTAACAAGACCGCGTTAAAGGCACCCTGCCTTCCTTCCATAACATCCTCCCCCTCTTTCCTATCCGCGGTCCTTGCTTCCGCCCATAGGATATCCTCACACGCCTCTCTCGCGATCGGCGAGTAACAGCATGCACATTTGTCTCGTGCCGCTACCTCGACTGCTTCCAACGCAGACACTTCCTCGCTGCGCGTGTCACGTTGATTGTTATTATGCGTGAACGGATGATACCAAAGCCCCGATGGCAACTTGGTGTCTTCCGCTCCCTGTTCCTCCCAATCATGTAGATCCACATCATGACCCATGATTGCGAACACCGCCCCCGGCGTTCGAAATTCAAACTGTGCCATTCGCACCTCCTTGACCGTATTACGTCGCTGTAAATCATCAACGGCCTTATCCTTCTGTCCACTCTTGTCCTCATACCGAGAACAAAAATCAGGGACAACATTCCTTTTGCCCTTGATGTAATGAATGGTGAAGTCATACTCCGCCAATTCCAACTGCCACCTGGCCAACCTACCTGTATGATCTCCAGACATGAGCCATAGCAGGTTATGATGGTCCGTTCTAACCAAAATGTTAGGAGTACCCCACAGGTATTCCCGCAACCTCTGGAAAGCACACACTATAGCGAGTGCTTCCCGCTGCCTTGTGCAGTATTCCTTTTCCGCCGGTATCAGCTGCCGGCTGATGAACATAACGGGCAGCAAACTGCCCAATGGACTTGTCCATCTGTTGAAGCACCGCTCCTACCGCGTACGAAGACGCGTCAGTGTCGAGCACGAACTGTTCCTTCCAGTCAGGTAACATAAGAACTCGACCTCCCTGCCTTGGGTCTTTAGCGATCTCATCCTTGAGCTCCGCTATCACTCTCGTGACTTCCTCCGGCCATGGGTCGTCCCCGACCCTTGCTTCAGGAATTTCCTGACCACCGCTACTCTTTCCGCAAACCCCGGAATGAATTCACCATAATACTGAGCCAGCGATATAAAGGAATGTAAGTCCGTCCGAGTCTTTGGCATCGGCATAGACGCTACATAGTTCCTCTTTTCATATGCAATCGCACACCGACCCTCTGAGATCTCATATCCCAGGTACTGTATCTTTCTTTGTGCGAAGTCACATTTCTGTGCATTCAAGCGCAATCCAAACGCGCTTATACGTCGCAAGACGTCCTGCACGTGTTCCACGTGTTTCTCCATACTCTCTGAATAAATGATAATATCATCTATGTAACAGAAAGCATAATCCTCCGTCGACCCAAGACGAACCACCGTCGCCTCATCGTCGTACTCCTTCCCCAGCATCTTAGTCATAGCATGCTGAAATAGACCCGGAGAGCACTTAAGACCCATCGGTAATACCTTCCACACGTATGTAGTCATTCCGACCATAAACGCTGTGAGATACCGACATGACTCATTAAGAGGGATTTGCCAAAACCCGCTCTTAAGATCAAGCGTAGTATACACCTTCGCATGCTTGAGCCGGTTGATCCCCTTCCTGAGATCCGGTACCGGTGTCTCGATCTGCTTCAGAATCTTATTGATCCTATAGTAATTGATACACATACGTAAGGACCCATCCGGCTTGGGCGCCATACGCACAGGTGAAGACACCTCCGATAAGCGTGCCTCAATGATGTCCTTCTCCAAAAGCTCCTGAGTGATTTCCCGAGCCATCCGATCCTCGTGATAGCTCATACGTGACGGTCTCCTGTGACCCACCACGTCTTCACCCAGCTTCCGTCCAAAGTTAGCCTCGTAGCCCCGAACAGAGCCCGCCTCAAGAGGCCCAAATACCTCCATATTATTCTCCAATATACCCTTGAGTGCATCTCGCTCCTTCATAGTACCTTCCCAAGTACTATATTTCTCCGCAATAGCTTTTTCCGCGGCTATCCTAGCCTCCTCAATCTCCTTATGAGAGGCCTTACGTGATAACTGCGCCACATCCTCCATCGGAATAGGCCGCTCATCCTCACGTACCATCGTCCCATGGTACCTAGTTTCCTCCTTGCATCTCCACTGGGCAAGCTGTGCCACATGATCTATGATAATGGCATATTGCATTGCATGCGTGCGGTGATATATACCCGATATCCAAGAGAAGGCTTGCTTTCTCACATCCGCCATCTCACGTTGCATTAACTTGGCCCCATAAGCCAACGCGTTCTGCTTCGTCCCCAATTGTAAAGCCAAGACCAGCTTATGGCCTCTATGTGGGATCGGGACCGGGTCATCAATAAGATGATCCTCTATATCCTGCCACCACATTTCCGTCCGAGTTCCCACTGGGATGACTATAGTGAAATCATCCACCGATAGCCTGTTTTTCAAGACCTCCTTAATGGCCTTGACTCCCTTATGGAAAAACAAATTATCATCCCAGTGACTCTTCAAGAAGGCTTCTACGATCGGCTTAGGCTGCTTGACCGGCAGCTTATGTTGGGTAACATTCCAAACCACATGAGACGTCGTGGTCGAATGCACATCTATATAGACATGCTGATCACCGGCATCCTCCATGCCCGCAATCGTACCCCGCAACAATTCCGCTCTTGCTGCGTAGAGGTGTTCCAACCTCGCGTCTATCGCGGCCACTACCGCCTCCTCCTTTGCGGAATCCCTACAGTCCAACGTTCACGACCCTCACGTCGCGTGGGTCCCTGTAGGCGCGAAAAGAGGTAATGCAAGTAGCAGAGATGCTATGTGGCGATGTGGAAAAGGAGCATATTAAGGATCAAATCGCACATCCCGATTCACTGCGTGGAATTCACTTTGATGGAGAATACGGCTCTGGTCCTTACCCGGGAAGGCCTGGCCATCTTGAATGCATAGATCGCAACGGGACTGTGTCACGGGTGAATGTTTTTGTCCTGGGAGATGTGCCGCCTGATCCTTGGGCAGTCCCTGCTGATAGGGAAGCTAAGATACGCGCTGTTACTCATCTCACGGAGGAGGAGCGCAAAGATCTCAGTCGTGTTGTGTTCGTGAATGACACAGAGCCACCTCGAGTCGGGAATGTTGGTGCTCGTGTGCTCACTGCTGCCGAAGGATTGCGACAAGATATTCCCCAGAGTCCCCCGACTCTACTGTGCATACCTGGAAGAACGAGGCTGTTACAGGCTCCTGAATGTGGGGTGTGACCGAAGGCTCCGTGCCCTCGGACACCACCTTTGTCCACCCCCAGTCAGCGCGCATGACTGGTGAGACACTCACATCCAAATCGTGCGCTACCGCACATTGGCCTTCCCGCCGTAAAGGTTCATACGGTACTACCTCGTACCGCGGAGCCACCTCGGATCCACCGTACTGCACCACGTTCAGATCCGTATAAATCCGAGCGTGCATTCGTCTGAGGTTCCGCAGCCCCAACAGGAGACCACCAGCAAAGGCTGGGACGACCCAAAACCGATGAGAGAAAGACTTCCCGTCTTTCAAAAGGAACGTAAGCATGACTGACCCTGAGACCCGGTCATGCCTCCCACTCCCTTGATCCTCAACCGACACAGCCGAAACCCGTGTCTAAACCA
>WBZZ01004010.1:0-77500 GCA_019918135.1 Paulinella micropora
CTACAGCTTGAACATGAACGGAAGAAAGAGCTGAGTCACTTCTTGACGATGGGGACGAGAGCTGGAAAAAAGTGGAGCCGGTGGGCCCAGTCATATTGGCAGGTGGCACCAAGGCCACAGTACGAGAAGATAAGGGGTCGAAGTTAGTGGGAAGCTTGCTGAAAGAAAGATTGCCTTTAGCAACTTTGACCTTGGTCGCGTGCTTGCGCCCACCTGGATCCCACGTCATGCGAGTTGAGTCAGAAAGGGAGAGAGCAGTGGAAGAGGAAGTCTCACCTGAGGAGACCTCCGGCTGATGTAAGCCGACCCTGAGAGCTACTTGCTCCACTGCGGAGCTTTCACTCCCAGGGCCCCATCACTTGTTTGCCCTACGCTTTCCCCACTTCTCGTTGCCACTGTCCGGGCAGTCCACTCGTTTGTGATCTTTGTTGTCAGGGCAGACCGGGCATTGGTGGAGGAAGCGGCAATCCTCCTTATAGCTAAAGTCGCGGCCGTCTGCCCAGTTGAAGCACATCTTCTTCGACCTCTGGTTCTGCTCTAGCTGTCCACCACCACGGGTATTGTTCGCACTGCGTTGTTGTTGCTTGAGGACGCCTTGGCCAATGGACTGGTTGGAAGAATGAGAAGGGAGGGGGGGGGGGGAGAGGCTCGAGGAAGGCTGTAGCTAACACAAAGGGAAGGGTGCCCTTATGCCATTGCCCTAACGAACTCCTACCGCGTACTGCCTTGTCCCATCTCATTGTCGACTGCAACGTGTTCTTTCTTACGATAAGCTCGAGGTAACGGTAATGCTCCCACATGTCCTCAGCGTGCTGAGGATGATGTCTGGAGTACAGGACGACGAGCCTACGAACTAAGTCTAAGAACTTCTCAACAGTAACAGATTTGGGCTCCGACTCATGAGTTTCGCCAATGAGAGTTTTCTTTTTTGATGGCACAAGCTCTTTGAGATTGATGTACTTTTTTTTCCCAACTTTATCTTTTTGAGTACGTCAAAATCTACATCTTCGGAACCCGGCAGACTCTGAAACTCTTGAGTCAATCTAGCCTTCTCATCTCCGGAAACAGATGTCGAAAAGCCAAGTGCTGCGAGCAAGAAGGAGGAGTCAATACCTTTTTCGTTGGCTGCCTCCTTGATTTTGCGTTCCAGCTCCTCGTTGGTCTCTTGCAACTCTGAGAGCGCAGAAGCATCGAAGCGGACAGTTCTGCCTTTGTTCCCAACTTGACGAGCATTGGCAAGCTTCGCCTTTAGCTCCTCTTGTTTCCGCAGAGCATCATCGATGGCATTCTGAAGTTCGATCTCTTGCTTCGTGCCTTTTTTTTGCTTCTTGCTTCGAGGCTGACCGGCCTCCGGCTCTAAGTCATCGTCGTCATCGTCTTTCTGCTCTTGTTTCTCAACAAGCTCGGCTTGGACAATGAAGGGCCAATCAACTCCCTTGTCTACGATCTGAGATGCCATTGCTGAAGCGACAACCCCCTTACTGGAATTCCCTTTGACTTCTCTTACCTCAGTAAAGTATTCGTTATACAACTTTCGCAGATTTGTAGCGTTGTATAAGTTCTCGAGGTGAGTCGCAATTGCCTTGGCTTTCTGCTTCTTGGCCTTAGCCTCGTTGCTACCGTTGCTATTCCCCAGAATGCCATTCACGTCTCTGATTGACTTAATAAAATCATCACGTGAGACATTAGCATTCAAGGGAATCTTAGTAAATTTCAGCTCGACAACCTGGTCGGTATTCGAGTCCCAAATCACTTCCCCTGATGCATTCAAATACTTCCACTTCTTGGATTCATCTTCCATACGAATCAAACCACGGGGGACTTGCACAGACCATTGATTTCCCTCTATGTTGAGGCGAATAGTAGCCTGTTTATCAGTGAAACTCATCACGACCCCGGTGATTCGTACGGTTTCAGAACTTTGTCAAAATCTGTGAAATAAATCATCGTCTTGAACGTGATATGCTGCAAGAGTTGAAACCATGCTACCAACTTTGATTTTCTTTTCAATAGCATGCATTGAAGATAGTTTCTCTGACGCGTCTTTCGATCTTCCCAACTTTCCAACCTAGGCCTAACCAGACGCCGGATCAAACACGCGCCGGCTCCGCCGGCACGGCTACGCCGCGCCGACCGGACTACCGTAAAAGCGAAACGTCTCCTCGGAACTTTAACGGCGGTTAACTCCGGGCGAAGCCCGGAGCAAACCAGTAATTAAATAGAGATAGAGTCACACCTTGCTCACGCTGTTCTGATGGCACAGACACAGGCAAGCAACCACACACAAGCCCACACAGAGAGGACACTACAGAGGACACCAGCAGACTCACACACACTACACAGTATAGTGCTTTACTTTGCTACACCTCCCTTTATGCTCTCTCTCTTCACCTGCGAGTGCTGCCACTGACTATATTGCTCAGACTCCACAGAGGCTACCTCAGCTACCACCTACGACAGCCTTCCGCCTACTAGTCTGCAAAGTCAGTTCTTCAACCCACTAGTGTTTCTAGTTGTTTACGTACAACTACCTAAACAGCCACCTTACTCTTTGCCCCACTTGCTCACGGCTCTCCTTACAAGATGTACAGACTTGCCACTGTGACGTCCCCTGCTAGAATGAGTACAGACAAACTCAGTCTGATGTGCCCGCGTGTCCTTCTCAGCAAGGAGACAAGCACTTTCCACACACCTTCGGCTTGAAGCCGGAGAGAGCACAACAAATGGTTTGCACGTGTGTCCTTCTAGCTGCCACCGCCGTAAGGAAACAAACACGTTCAGCACACCCCCCTGAACAAGAACAGGCAATAGCCTTTCATAGGCACGTGACACCCCCTCTCCCTCAATCTGAACGGTACGTGGCGGCAACCCTCTGTCACGATCTGTCAGTCTTGTTCCTCTGGTCTCCCACCTTGCCCTCAAGTTCCACTGCACACAAGCAGAGCAGAGCGTGGGTAGTATCTACAGTGATCAGCTGTAGGCACCAAATTTGAAATGCGCACTTTCCTGACGGGGGTCACTTAGGGTAGACCCCAGCACCCCTTGAACGAATGTCTTCTTCTGCGATCAGTTAACGAAGAAACGCTTCAAGGCCCATAACCCAATGGAGAAAACCCTCGATCCCTAGGCTGAACTGCGCCAGCGCCAGGCCCTGCTGTGCGGCCAGGCGGTACCACTCCACGGCTAGGGCCTCGTCCCGTCCGCCGATCCCCTTGGCGTACGCCAGGCCCTGCTGCGCCGCGGAACGGTAGCACTCCACAGCCCTAGCTTCATCCCACGCAACGCCTGTTCCGCGCGCGTAAGCCAGGCCCAGCTCTAGCTGGGAGTGTGCGCTCTCGTCAGTTTGGGACATGCAAGAAAAGAGAATAGTGAGACCCCCTTCTCCCCAAACTAGATGCGTGTGCTTAATGCCTAGCGGCACGCGCGGTCTGGCGCACGTCGCCCGGCCCCCCCCCCCCCCCCGGCTGCCCACGCACCCCGCGGCCGGGCGCGCGCTCTCCCCCCTACGCGCGCGGGCCGGTCCGGCCGTGGCCGCGCCCCCCCCCCTCAGGTAGTCCCGGCGCCTGCTGCGCAGTAGTAGGCGCTGCTCCGCGCGGTACCCACCCCCTTGCTCCGCGCCTGTCGCGCCACCACGCCCGTGAGCAGGTCCGGCGAAGAGGTGGCTAGGCGGGGCTCGGCGCGCTCTGCGTCCCAGTGGCCTCGGTGCCGCCACAGTCCCTAGCCCTCGGGGGCTCCGGCGCGCTCTGCGTCCCAGTGGCCTCGGTGCCGCCACAGTCCCTAGGTTTACCACCTGACGTCGCTGCCGGAAAAGCAAGCTGCGCGGGGGGCGGGTGCGGCGGCGCCCGTGCTCTGCTGGCCTACGCCGGGTGCCTGGAGGAGGCGGCCCGCCACGGGGCCTGCTGCCGCCGGGGGACCTGACCCCGCGCGAGTGGCGCTGACAGGCCGCCGCGGTAGGGCTCGGGGGCAGCACCCAGTACACACGCCATGGCCCGATTGCGTAATCTGCCTCGGTAATGACGTACGCTTGGCAGGCGCCGCACACGGCCAGGCGCGTAAGCGCTGCTTCATCGCTGCCGTGCGCGACGGCGTCGGCCTTGGCCACCAGATTCAGCAGAGCGCCTTGCCCAGGACCGTCGTCCAACATTGCGGCAGCAGCTTCGGCTAGCAAATCCTCACGGGCCGTGCGCTCCTCTTTTTCTCCTTGGCCCAGTGACGTGAGGAAATGGCCCAGCTCGCTCACTAAAGCCACTGCATGTGAGTGGGCGGTGCGGCGCGGGCCTATACACGGCACAGACTCCATGCGGGGCCAAGTCTTGGCGACCCCGGTGCAGATTTCCGGCATGCTTGTCGGGTACAATTGTGGCGGCAACCGGCCGGGAGAGGTGGGCTTCCCCCCAGCGCCGTGCCCTGACTACCGGCGGCCGCGGCCGGCGGGGGGAGGGGGGACGCGCGGGCGCCAGCCCCGGCGGGAAGCGGCCCGGGGGCGGGCGCTTGGGGCGGGGGCAGGGAGCTGGGTAGGGCCGGGTGGGGAGGAGTGAGCAGGGGAGGGGGTGCTGCTTCCCCACTCCCCCCCCCCCGGGGGTGCCTTCCGCTGCGCTCCCCGTTCCTCCCCGGGCCAGAAGCTAGATCCTCCGAAACCGTATTCGGTAGCATTGGGCACTGAGGACGGCACCGCCGCCTCGCATGGTGCGCCCGCGCCCGCCCAGCCCACCCCACGCCGCCGAGCCAGCCGCCGGGCACGGCGCGTCAGCGCACGCCCCTGCGGGGCCCGCCGTCGGGCACAGTGCGCCCACGGGAGGCGACGCGCCGGAGCACCCACCCACGTGTCGCGCGCCGGGCGCCGGACGGACGGACGCCCCCCCCTGCCGCGGGGCGCGGCGCTCGCGCCGACGGTCGCGTGCACGCCGGCGCGCGCCCTACGATGGACGCCTCCCGGCGCCTGGCCAGGGCCACAAAGTGATCCCGCTGGCCGAGATCAGGCTCCTGGCCGACGGCTGCACCGACCTGGTGACCATGCCCGCCCACCTGCTACCCGTGGCCGAGTCCGAGCCCTAGTATTCCCCGACCCAATACCCCAATCCCGTGCTGGCTGCTCCTTCCGCCGACACGAGCGTCGAGGCACTCCTGTCCATGTTTCAGCACGAGGGGCCTAGCGCGCCAAGTCTACCGGCAGGAGGCCTGCCGCTTGCCATCCGGGCCTGCGAAGCAGCCGGGGCCAGCGCCACCGACGCGGCCGGGCAGCTAGCACGGCACGCCCATACGGACGGCGCCAGAGAGAGCGCCCTGTACGCGGCCGAGGACCTCCGCCGGCTGGAGTACATGCTGCGCCAGGTCTCTTCCCACTTGTGGCGCGAGCAAGAGCACCCCTGCAGTTATGTCCGCACGTACGTACCCCTGCCGCTGCCACACCCCCCCCCCCCTCAAGCGCCTGCTACCGACGAGGGGCAGCCCATCCCGTGACTGTCGGCCGCCCAGGCCGCTGGCCAGGGGGCGCAGCCCGTATGCCCGTGACTACTCCCCGCGCCTGGGCCTGCACACCGCTCGGACAGGCCGGCCCCGTCGCCCCTCGCCCGCGCGCGCCTGTGCGCCACCACTCGGCTCCGAGACTGAATACCCCCCGCTGCTGGACCCTGTCCTCTGACCCCAGGCCCCTTGTCCATCACCGGCCGTCGGCCGACGTCGGCTGCCGGGGCAGCAGAGGACTTGGCGGCCGCCGCCGGATGCCTCCGCTGTGGCTGCCCGGTTCACGCCCGGCTGCATTGGTACCAGTGAAGCCCTGTGCTTGTGTGACTTCCCGGTAGCCAGGACCATAATCCACGTTTTTTTTTCTCTCCCTCTCTTCTTTTCCCTTGGTGCCCTGTCCTAGGTGACTGCAATGTTGGTTATTTAATTAAAGGCAACTACTTGAGAAAGACATGTTCTCCTTGTGGCACTAGGCTAACTCCCGGCACCCACCGCCTGGACTTTCCGATTGCTGTCTAGTGTACGCAAACCACCTGCCCAGCCAGGGCTGGCCTATCCCGCGCGCGCTGGCACCGCCAGGCGTCCCGTAGACCAAGAGCTAGCCACAGGGCGCTAGCCGGCCCCGCGCCGCTGCTGGCCAGACCAAGCCCCGCGGACCGGGGGGGGGGGGGAGGGAAAGGGGGGCCGCGAGCTGCGGCCGCACGTCCCCCCCTGCGGCGGCCCGCCTTCGGCGCCTGCCGCCGGCACAGGCCAGCCCCCTGCCGCTCCCTCTTCCCCCCCCCCCCCCCCGTCTCTCGCCCCCCCCCCCCGCGCCCGCCACAGCGCGCGCGCCGCCCGTGACGCCGCCCGTGCCGCTGCCCCGCTGGCGCTCAGCGCAGAAAGTGTGTGCAGGGCACCTGTATGCCGGGCACTGCTGAGCCAGCACTGGACGTGATCGGTGCACCCAATGCCGAGGCGGGGCTGGCTACCGCGCTAGCCGACCTCTCTGCCCGTCTCGGCGCGTCGGGGCCGGCCGCGCGGGCGACCTGTGCGCTGTGATGGGCCTACCCTTCGTGCCACCTCTGGTGGGCCGGCTCGGCCTCGACACTGCAAGCAGGCATCGGAGTCTGGCAGCAAGCAGGCTGGTCGGTGGCCGCGCGGGCCTGGCTGCCCTGGACGGAACGACACGCGTGGGAGGGACGCACGGAGGGGTGCTGGCTGATACTACTGACGCGGCCCGAGCAGTGGGCGGCGTGGTACGCCAGGCCCACGCCACCGCCGGCGCCGTGCATGGACGACTCTCACGCGCTGCCGCAGTACGCGAAGGACGCGCTGGGGGTGGGGAGCCGGGCTGGGCCGCGGTGTGGAGCCATGCGCTGCGGGCGAGCGCGGCGGGGGCGGCCCGCGCCCTGGTCAACTCGTGCCACCGCCGGCGCACCGCCCCTCCGTGGCTAGTGTTCGCCCTGTGGTTGGACTCGTTAGCGCTGGCGGGGCTAGGTGGCGGGCCGGAGTGGGAGCGCGCCGCGTGGTGGTGCGCTGAACAGCTAGCGAACGAACCGGACCCGGGGCTCTACGACGACGCGGACGCGGCGGCCCCCCCCCGGCTGCTCCTGGACAGGCTGGCGCTCGTGCGCCGGGAGGCGCGCCGCTTGCAGGGCGGCGTCCCACCCTGGCTACCGCTGTGCCTGGCGTGGCAGGCCAGGCTGTACCAGGCTCGCCCCTGCCGGCCCGCGCCTGAGGAGCGCTGGGCGGCGTACCTCGGCGCGCTGCTCAAGGGCGTGGCGGGGCAGGACAGGGACCAGCTGCTCCGGGCGCAAGCCGCGGCGAACCACTTGCCCGCCGAGGAGCCTGTGCCCTACACTCTGGCAGTCCTGCGCTGGCTGCGCGGCCTGGCAGCGCCGGCCGGCGGCGCCCCCGAGCCTGCGCCGGCCGGCCCACCCCGCAGCCCAGCCCGCCGCTCGGCCCGCCGCCGCCGCCCGTCCTGGGGCCTGCTTGTGCGTGGTGGGCGGACTCGGCCCGCGGGCGGGCCGGCTGCCAGGATAGTGGCGCGGCCACTCCTAGGTGGTGTGTGCTACCACCGTCCCTGGGCGAGGGGCCACGCACGCCCGTCGGCACGCCCGTCGGCCCGCCCGCTGGCGCGCCAGAGGCACAGTACGACGACTTCGGCCGCGACTTGGACTTCCTGCTAGCGGGCTGCGCCTGGTTCCGGTCGCAGGGCCGGCAGTCGCGGGCCACCGCCGACGCGTGCTGGCGGCTGGCGCTGCGGGCCCTGGCAGGCGAGGACGCTCGCTACCGCTAATGGCCTGCGTCCAACTTCCGCGGGCCGGCCGAGTGGGTGGCCCCCTGGTCCGCCGCGGGCTGGCTGCGGCCGCGCGGCGCCCGGCAGGCCGGCCGGCGCGCCAGACGAACCAGAGGGGGGGCAGCGCTGCGTCTGCCGCAAGTGCCACGCGACGGCCTGGAACGCGTACTGCGTCGACCTGCGCGTGGCGCCCGCCCGCTTCTGGGTCCGCCTCGCCGGCGCCTATGAGTGCTGGCTTCACAGGCGCCCGGCGGCCGGCGCAGACGCCGGGCCCCCGGCCTGCCCCGCCGGCCCGGCCGGGCGTCCGGCCTGCTCCGCGGAGCGGCCGAGCGCGGGCTGCTGCGCCAGTGGCTGTCAGCCGCGGACCCCGGCCCCACCGCCTGCCTGCCGGCCGGGGCCCCTGCCGGCCGGGGCCTCCGCCCCGGGCGCGGCCTGCGTGGCGCTCGTCTGGCTGCGGGCACTGTTGGGGGCGTACGCCGGCCAGCTGGTGCTGCACGGTGAGCGGCTGGCGCTACGGCTGCACTGCGCCCGGCCGAAATTTGAGGCCGCCCGGTGCCACGTGCTCGCGGCCCTGGCCGACCAGGGGCGGCCGGCCCCGCTCCCCCGGGCCAAGCGGCCGCGGCTGGAGGGCGCCCCTTCGGCGTGGGACATGTTTGCCCGCGCCGAGGCCGAGGCGGACCGGCGGGCCCGCTGGTGGGGGGAGCCCGCCGCGCGGGCCATCGTGCAGTGGCAGTGGGGGGCCAGGAGGCGCGCGGAGTGGTTGGTGGACCGCCTGGTGGCGCGGCCTGGCGCTCGGCCGCGCCCCGGGCACCACCCTGTGCCTGCTGGACGCGCGGACGACGGGCGAGTCGTGGTGGGCGTGGCTTGCCCGGCACCACCCGCTCGTGAACCTCAGCGGTGCCGCGTGCGGGCTGGACCTGCCGCCTGGCGCCGCGCTGCCGGGCCTGCCGGTGCTGCTCGACCTCCAGACCGCCCGCGTCTGCGCCCGGGAGGTAGACCTCGCCGCCCAGGCAGGGGTGCGCCGCGAGGGGTACGCGCCGCCCGTCATCCTGGCCGCCAGGCACGGCGAGGCCGCCCGGCTGCTCCGCGGCGCCCGGGTGCTGGTGGTGCTCAACGCGCAGCACACCATCGACGGCGGCCTGCGGGCGCTGCTGCAGGAGTTCAGCTTCGCGCGCGTGCTCTGCGCCGCCCGCGCCGTGGACTGGTGCGGCTAGTGCGTGGGTGCTGCGTGTGGCACTACCTCCGGCGCCAGCGGGAACTCACCCCGCGCCTCGAGCCCCCCCCGCGTGTTCCAGACCCGCGCGGGCCCGGCGGCGGCCACCGTGCTGGCAGGGCTGCGCCGGGCCCAGCGCAGCCTGTCACGCCTCCAGGACCGGGACATCCCCCCCGACCTCGCCCTCCTCTGCGCCATCCGGGCGCTCTGGGCCGGCCGCTTCTGGCGCTGGCGCACGGCACCCGTGTCGGCGCGGCGTCTCGGCCCCCGCGGCCTCCGCCAGGGCTACTACGCCGTGTACCCGCCCGACTGGTGGCGCCAGGACGCGAGGCCGCGGCCGCCCGCCACCCTGCCCGCCGCGCACCGGCTGGCGCTGCAATCTCCCGACTGCCGGCGAGCATCGCGCGCGCTCACGGAGCTGGCACACAGGCGCCCACCACCCGGCGGGCTCCTAGACGTCGAGTTCCGCTGGGCCCCGACCCCGCTGGCCTACAAGCACGCGCTGCGTGAGATCGGCAAGCTGTCCGGCCTCGGCGGCGAGGTGCGGCTAGTGCGTGGCACCTGTGTGCTGTGGGTCCTGCGCGCCGCGGACTGGCCTGCGCCCGAACAGGGGCCCGAGCCCGAGCAGGGGGCCGAGCACTCGCTAGTCGTCTGTTACGCCAAGGTAGGCGAGCCGGGCGCGAGCTGGTGGCCCGCGGCGCCGGCGCGGCCCTCGCACTACGTGCTGCTGCACGTCATACTAGTGCCGGGCTGCACGGCCGAGGACGTCCCCGCCGCCGAGGGCCAGCTGCCGCGCAGCCTGCGCCGCCGGACCGACGGCCGGGGGGGCGTCTGCATCGTCTGGCGAACGGCCTAGCCCCCTGCGCCTCTTCTGTCCTCCTCCCCCCCCCCCCGGGTGTCTTCTCTCTTCCCCCCCCCCCCGGCGGCTTCCTGGCAGGTGGACCCCTCTCCAGCGCTGTCTAGCCCACCCAGCTTTTTTTTATAAACCAGCCCGCAAAAGCCACGGCCGGCTGCCGACCCGCCCTGCCCGGGGGCGGCGGCCTCTCTCCCTTCCGTGCTATTCGCCCCAGGTACTGCCTACATGAAAGAAAAGGCAGGAGCGGCGTTCCCCCCCCCCCCCCCTCTCCCTCCCCTGGCACTCGCTAGGCCGTCGTCGTCCTCAAAACCTACGGCAGCGGAGCTAGGCCGACCCCGTCTTCCCACACTTTTACTTTACCAAGGGCTGGAAGCGTGGCTGCCAGCGTGGCCTGCACCGCTTCGGTAATGCCCGGGCAGTGCAAGAGATCTAGCTCCTGCAGGCGACGCAACGAGCACAAAAAATGCAAGCTCTCTTCTGTAAGCAGACAGCAGCCAGCTAGCTTTAGGCGTCGGAGCTCGGGGAAATTGCACAGGCGCGCCAGCCCCGCGTTGGACAGGCGTGTGCAAAACGCCAAGCTTAGCTCTCGCAGTTCACGCAGCTCGGACAAGTGCATCAGCCCCGCGCCCGTGATTTTAGGACAGCCCCCCAGATTTAGGGACTGCGTCGCCCCGAGCCGTCGCAAATGAGCTAGCCCCGCGTCGCTTATCTGCCAACAGTCGTAGAGGATGAGTCGTAGCAACTTGCGCAGACCCGAGAGGTGCCGCAACCCACCATTGGTAATTCTGAAACATCCACACAAATTCAGGCCGCGCAACTCGCGCAGGCCTGCTAGGTGCGCTAGCCTCACATCGGTGATCATGGAGCAGGCGCCCAGGTGGAGACTGTGCAGCCCGCGAGAGCCCGCCAGGTGCGCCAGCTCCGCGTCCGTGACACAGTCTGGCATAAATGACAAACTGTTGATCTGAAGGGCCCGCAGGCTCTGCAGGGCGGACGAACAAAGGCCTGGCCCAAATCCGCGGTGAAAAGCCACGTGGCCAATCGTTACCCCCGCCCGACGCCAGACGTCGCCCCACTTAGCGAAGTTGTTCCTGTCCTTGTCGGTACGAAAAGCCAAGGTGTTGACGTGCAGGCCCCTCCAAACAGTCTTGTCTTGGAGTAGTTCTGCTAATCTGCGGTTGGTCAAGTACAGAGGTTCTAGCTCCGTCCAGTCCATGAACGTAAGCACAGTCCACCAGAGATCAGCCTGCAATTCAGCAGACGGGGCGAGTTGGGTTCCGAGAATGCTGGCATGGCCCGGATGGCACGATTTGTCAACAAGAGAACTTTTGGGGGGGGGGGACGGTAAGAAAATTACGTCCAGAGGTCAAGGGGTGATTTCGGGGGGGGGCTAAGCGCATTCCTTCCTCCCCCCTACCGCCCCCTCACAGCCTAGAGGAGCACTGGGCTTTGGGACGAGAACCAGACCTAGGCAGTGATGGACCGACCTGCCCTCGTTTCGATGCTTGCCAGCAAACTACTCGGGTGGGGGGAGGGGCGGGAAGAGCAGGAAGCGCGTCGTCCGGGCCGGGGTAGCCTGCCCGGCACCTACGAACGAGCTATCGCCACGCGCGAGGTCACGGGAGGGGTAACCCCCACGTTGGCCAGCCGCCGCCGCGACTCGGGGGGGCGGCTAGCACCCTTCTTCTTTTCCTCCATACATCCTCGGGGTGAGGAGGGGGAGGGACGGCGCGCTCACCCGGGGGCTCCCCTTACCCCTCCCTGACTGCCGCGCCGGCGGCCGGGCGGCGCGGGGAGCCGGGGGGGGGGGGGGGGCGCTACTCCCTCCCCCACCCCGCTGCTCCGGGATGTCTCCAGTGGGGTCCTTTCCGCCCCAACCGTCCGTCGACAAGCGTCCCGCGCCCCAGGATGGAAGCCGAACACGGGCCGCCGGGCCAACAGGCCGAAGCCGAGCCCGTGTGGCTGCTCAAGGGCTGGTCTGTAGACCTGTCGGCGGGTGGGCAAGTCATGCTGTGCCTAAAAAGGGCCCCGGGGGGGCCGGAGCGCCCTCCGGCCGAACGCCACTGGGCCGTGCTGCCCAATACCTCCGTCCGCCCGGATCGGGCGCACGAGGTGGCCGCGTTGCTGGACTCAATGTGCGCGCGTGAGGAGGGGGACAGTGTGCCGCCGGGGCGGCCTGCCTCCTGGGCTGCTCGACTACAGGCTGAGCGTATCCAGTCACTCACAGGCCCAGCGGCCGCCGGCGCCCGCGGTCGCGTGCCACTTTGCGCTGGACGGCGAACACAAGCCACACCAGCAGCCAGCCGGATCCGACTGTACGGTCAGGGACCTCCGGTTCCGGCGCGCCACGTCCGCCCGGTACAAGTCGCTCCGCGCGTGGCTCATTGACGAGAGAGAGTGGGCGCTGCCGTTGGCACCGCTGCCGCTGCGCGTCGTGGTCGCGGCCGACCACAGCGCCACGGCGCCCGCCACGGTGCTAGCCAGGCACCAGCGGCAGGTCCTGCAGGCCGATCGCGTGCCACTGCTCGCGGCCCCGGCCGAGCCTGACTCATAAGCACCGCTCCCTGCACCAGCCGAGTGAGTACCCTGCCTAAGCTTTAATTGAAATCAGAAGTGGGCCCGCGCTCACAGCGCTAATACTGGTACCATTAGCCCGTACACAGACTCTCACGCACGAAACACACCGGAGGAGAAAGAGAGTGGCGGACTGGGGGGCGCCGCTGTTGTTCTCTGCGTGGAGTGAGGAAGCGGCACAACCCCCGGGGCCCACCTGCAATCATCTACGGGGTCTGAGAGGGTTGGTCCGCGCTCACAAAGGAAGATAACCACACATCCGATGTGGGAGATATACGTCCCTGCTGAGCCAACCCGGGCCCACGTCGGAACCTGCCGCCAAAGCCCCCGGGAGGCTGGTCGAAGTCTCCGTCGTCAGTCGGGGTTCCTCCTTGCCCCGCAACCCCTGGTCACTGCCCGTATCTTCCTCCTGGTCACTGTCCGTATCTCCCTCGTGGTCATCGCCCGCACCTTCTTCTCCCCGCCAGCGGGACCTGCCTTCTGTGGGGAGGCCATGGTAGAACGACTTGTGCGGTGGCCCAGCCGCCCCGCCGGCCCCGCCGGCCTTGTCCTGAAAGTACCGTTCGAAGACGTTCTTGGTGACTTGCGGTTCGCGGCGCAGGGGCCGGGCACGGGCCTTCCACTCACGCTCGAAGAGCTCACGGGCTTCAGGCAGGTTGACGATCAGTGCCTTCCCGCCGCAGGTAATCCTGTAGTGCGTTCATCTCGGGCACAGCCTCCTTTTCGCTAGCTGGGGCCGATGATGCCGCCTCTTTGCTTTCTGACCCCCCCGCTGTTCCTGGTGCTGTCTTCTTCGCCGCCGCTCCCTTTGGCGCACACAGTAGCTGGTGCTCGGCTGTATTTCCCAGGGCATTCCACCAGGGCAGCGCCGCCTTGATCGTGCGCACTACCTCGGAGGGCTCCAGCACACAGGCCAGCGCTACCAGCCCCCCCCCCCCCCCCCAAGAGGTCCACGTCCAGTGCAAATAAATACGAAAGTGTACTGGGGGTAACTTTTCCTTTGCCTTCGTCTTTGCTTTCGCCTTTGCTTCCGGCTTGGGTTTCACCGTTGACAATTGCTTGCTCTTTGATTTCGCAGTTTTGGTCTCCGACTGTTTTGCAATTGCTTTGAGGTCAGGGCCTGTCTCGTTTGCATGAGTAGGAGGCAAGTTGTCATTGGAGCTCTCCTCATCCTTAGGCTACAAGTCCGCCTTGCGCTTTTTCTTTGGACGTGGTTCTGGCTCGGGGATAGAAAATTGCTGTCTTTTGTTTCGACTGCGAGGGGCAGCCTGTCCCGTAGGGGCACCAACCCACTGCTTGGTCTTGTCACTTAGTTTCTTTGTACTCTGATTGTACTCATAAATGATGTTCGGGGTGAGCTTTTCTGCAAAGCTCGTCGGCCAGTTGTCATAAGGGTACTGGTTGGCGTACGGAAAATCTACCTCCTCAGGGTACTTGAAAAGCTTATCAGGGTCACCGTTGCAGGTTATGTACCCTTGTCCCGACACGTCCACACGAATGGTCTGCACAGTCTCTACGAGATGCAGACCCGTACCAGGCATCCTCCTTGGCTTCACCAAAACTGACCAGCCAACGGCCACCCAACCAAGTCAAAAATTCGAGACCAACCCGAAGCCGGACTGCCTTTTTTGCCCCTTTTCGGCAATTTCTTTGTACAGTTGCCTGTTTACCGCCGACCGCTCCGGAAAAACTGCCAACTTTTTCGTTCAACACAACTCAAAGAGACGCTTTCCAAGAAGGGGTTGCTTTTGAATCTGCCGACCCTATCTCCTGCAAGGAAGAACTTTCAAGTAAGCTATGGAGACAGGGCATTTCATCGCATCTTGCTTCTTGGCTTTTGTTTGACAGCAGAAAAAAAATCCTTTTCTGTTCCTTTTTTTTTTAGGCAGATTGGTTTGGATGCATTCCCTTGGAAAAATCCTGACTCTACGTTCCTCTTTTCTTTATCTTTGTGCTGCACTTGATTCTATGATGCTTGGCTAGGACCTGTTGTTTTGGGCTGCAATGACTTCTTTGCTTGTGGACGCTTCGGCAACTTCAAAAAATGGAAGTCTGATACCCGTTTTTTGAATCTGCCTCATCTCAAGTGCGTACTTCCTTTGTTTCATGCTCGTGATTTGTTTCTTTCATGCCTTCCTGGTGTCAATTGATGCAGAGACCGAAGGAGAGGGGTGGCTTGGCAAGGAATGTATGGAAAAGTCCCACAGGTCACCGACCGTTAACCATTTTGTTTTTGGCCACGTTTAAATTCCAAGGTGCAAGCAGACACACATGACATGTTCATTTTTACTAGTTACACTGAACACTGAGATTTTAGACTTTTAGGTCCTGCGCGGGCTGTAGATAAGCTGCAAGCGCCGCGGAGGTGTCATTCGATGTACTTTTTAGTGATTTTTGCTGGTACAAAATAGCAGGTCGCCAAAATTTGTTTTGGCCACTGCGGCGCGAAAAAACAAACGGCGGCGCTTTGCCGCCGTTTGGGACTTTCCAATAAACGGCGGCACTTGCTGCCGTGGTGGCCAAAAAAGCTTGCAGCGGAAGTATGATATAGCTGAAAACCTAAGAAAACTTGTACTCAACAATTAATTCAACTTGTGTCTGAATGTGCAAGTATAGCGGGGGTTGTCTGAAGTGATATGTGTGTTTCTCGTATAATTTGAAACTTTCTGACTTTTTTTTGCTTCCTTGAGTCTAACGGTTGCGGAACTGACCAGAAAAAGACTAAACTTTGCACACACACTGCTCAGACCCTGTCCCAAGTAGAGTTTACAAAGCATTTAAAAAAGAACAACTTAAGGACCGCGGCAAAGCTGAATTGTCCCACCCAAAAACGGCGGCACTTGCTGCCGTGGTGACCACAGCCTGCTCCCAGCGCCGCGTCAGCTCTCCGCACACACAGAGCCAGCCATGCGCAGCATAATGCGTCATTTCCAGACGTAGTAGGAAGCGCCGCCACGCCACCAGCAGCGTTGCCCTACCTTGGGCCACCACTTGGGCCGCTCAGTACGGGTCCGTGGCGAATCTGGGGTCTTTCGCTCCCCACCAGCGTTCATGGTGCACACAACACGTCCCCTAGCGTATCTTCAAGCTCCCTTACACTTGTTCCCTTGCCGGGCAGCTCATTCCTACTTGATCACCCACCGCGGCAGGCCAGGAAAGCACTGCGGCGCAAACGGCTGCAAAAGCGCCGCCGTTTGCCAAAACTGCGGCACTTGCTGCCTTGGCGACCACAACTGCCTCCCAGCACCGCGTCAGCTCTCCGCACACACAGAGCCAGCCATGCTCAGCATAATGCGTCATTTCCAGACGTAGTAGGAAGCGCCGCCACGCCACCAGCAGCGTTGCCCTACCTTGGACCACCACTTGGGCCGCTCAGTACGGGTCTGGCGAATCTGGGGTCTTTTGCTCCCCACCAGCGTTTCTGGTGCATACAACACATTCCCTAGCGTATCCTCAAGCTCCCTTACACTCGTTCTCTTGCCGGGCAGCTGATTCCTACTTGATCACCCACCGCGGCGGGCCAGGAAGGCACTGCGGCGCAAACGGCGGCAAGTTAAAACTGCGGCACTTGCTGCCTTGGCGACCGCAACTGCCTTGGTGCAGGTCACGTAGCAGTAACAAGTAAAAACCTTTCAAGCTCAAACCCATTGGAATCAAGTTCATAAAAAACTATGAAAAACTTTGGTTCAAGTGAACTTCAATAATAATACATAAAATGATTGTCACCGAATCGAATCATGGCAGGGATATTAATAATATTATTAAAAGTACCAGTACTGTTTAACTGATATTTTTCTATAGCTATTGGCGTGGTCTTATTACTGGCATGAGCCACTCGTAATTGTTCGTTATAGAAATAGAAGTACTATTAATACTCGCGCTCGTGATCCATTATTAGCCATGTCAGTCATGATTTCACTAATAATAAAATTTGCTGATGACATCATGGTAAAACAATTTTATTAATATAAAAAATAAAACTTCCAGGCACAAAAAAGCTTGCGGCAGTGATACTTATAGCAACGGAGAAACTTCCAGGCACAAAAACCTACCACTTTCGCCCATCCCCGAGCACCGCAGCCCTGATGTTCGAGATTGCCAGGCCGCTTACCAACGGCATGGCAATCTCAAAGAACAGCCACAACGCCTAGGTAGTCAAGTAGGTAAGCAAAGAAACAAGCAAAGACCTCCGGCCTGCCTCCGATAGCCACAACACTCCTTTCTCTGGGTCGACAGGATGGAACGAGGGAGACCCTAGGGTGAACCTCTTCCGTCCCTATATACACATCTCAACCCCCTCTCCCCTGCCTAGAAGGTGAAGCAAGCAAGCAAGCAAACAGCCAAAGACACTCCCCCCACCCCCACTAGTTATCATGGCTGTTTTGGTCTGGCCACGGGGCTGGCATGACTATCACCCCCAAGGGTGAGGGAGTCTCCCCTCTCTCACGCGAGCCACCAAAGCCACATCTCACATGCAACAGATGCAAACATACCCCCCCCCCCCCACACACACACACACTAGTTATCATGGATGTTTTGGTCTGGTGAGGGTGAGGGCGAACCTCTTCCCTCCCTATATACACATCTCACGCCAACACCTCCAAACAGAGTGAGCGTGACCTCCTGCCTGCCGCCGATAGCCACAAGATGATCACAGCCACAAAGCCTAGGTAATGAGGTAGGTAAGCAAAGAAACAAACAAAGACCTCCGGCCTGCCCCCGATAGCCGTACTCGTTTCTCTGGGGCGACAGGGATGGAGAGAGAGAGACTCCCTACAGACACATCTCACGCGAACACCTCCAAACAAACAGAGTGAGCGTAACCTCCGGCCTGCCCCCAACAGCCACAAGAGGATACCAGCCACAAAGCCTAGGTAGTGAAGTAGGTTACAGCAAACAGACAAAGACCTCCGCCTGCCCCCGATAGCCACAACACTCCTTTCCCTTGGGCGACAGGGATGGAGAGAGGAAGGGTGCACCTCTTCCATCCCTATAGACACATCTCACGCGCAACACCTCCAGACAAACAGAGTGAGCGTGACCTCCGGCCTGCCCCCAATAGCAACAAGAGGATACCAGCCACAAAGCCTAGACAGTGAAGTAATCAAGCAAACATCACAATCCAGTATCAAAAAGGATAAGGACGTACTTTCAAAAGAAATGCAAACAGCGAAGAGTCCCGAACAACGAAGGCAAGCGGAGCAGGACGGCTGCAAGTCAGCGCATGACGGCAGCAAGAAAGACAACGACGGATTCACCCTGTTTCCAGTACAGCTCGCCCAGACTTGCTCCTTCCCGCCCCAAACTTTCACCACTACTTCTTGCACACACTTCCCACCAAACGTAACACCCACGACGCAATTTCATTGCTTAGATCGAGGTGGGCGCTTAGGTCGAGGTCGGCTTCCGAGGTCGGATTCACCTTTTTTCCAGTGCAGTTCGCGCAGACTTGCTCCTTTCCGCCCCAAACTTTCACAAGGACTTGTTCCCCACACTTCCCACCAAACGTAACACCCACGACGAAATTTCCTGACTTAGGTCGAGGTGTCGCTTAGGTCGAGGTCGGCTGCACCCTGTTTACCGTGCAGTTCACCCAGACTTGCTCCTTCCCGCCCCAAACTTTCACCACAACTTCTTCCCCACACTTCCCACCAAACAAAACACACTCGACGAAATTTCGTGACTGACTTAGGTCGAGGTGGGCCCTTAGGTCGAGGTCTGCTGCACCCTGTTTGCCGTGCAGTTCGCACAGACTTGCTCCTTCCCGCCCCAAACTTTCACCAGGACTTCTTCCCCACACTTCCCACCAAACAATTTAAACACACACGACGAAATTTCGTGAATAACTTAGGTCGAGGTCTGCGCTTAGCGGCTACACCCTGTTTACCGCGCAGTTCACCCAGACTTGCTCCTTCCCGCCCCAAACTTTCACCACAACTTCTTCCCCACACTTCCCACCAAACGCAACACCCACGACGAAATTTCGTGACTTAGGTCGAGGTCTGCGCTTAGGTCGAGGTCGGCTTCCGAGGTCGCATTCACCTTTTTTCCAGTGCAGTTCGCGCAGACTTGCTCCTTCCCGCTCCAAACTTTCACCACTACTTCTTCCCCACACTTCCCACCACACATAACACACACGACGAAATTAGCTGACTTAGGTCGAGGTGCGCTTAGGTCGAGGTCGGCTGCACCCTGTTTCCTGTACAGGTCGCCCAGACTTGCTTTTTCTCGCCCCAAACTTTCACCACGACTCCTTCCCCACACTTCCCACCAAACGTAACACCCACGACGACATTTCGTAACTTAGGTCCAGGTGGTCCCTTATGTCGAGGTCGGCTGCACCCTGTCTACCTTGCACCTTACCCAGACTTGCTCCCTCCCGCCCCAAACTTTCACCACCACTTCTTCCTGACATTTCGCACCAAACCTAACACCCACAACGAACTTTCGTGAGTTAGGTCGAGGTGTGCCCTTAGGTCGAGGTCGGATGCACCCTGTTTCCAGCGCAGTTCGCCCAGACTTGCTCCCTCCCGCTCCAAACTTTCACCACAACTTCTTCCTGACATTTCCCACCAAACGTAACACCCACGACGAAATTTCGTAACTTAGGTCAAGGTGGTCTCTCAGGTCGAGGTCGGCTGCACCATGTTTAGCTTGCACCTTACCCAGAGTTGCTCTCTCCCGCCCCAAACTTTCACCACGACTTCTTCCTGACATTTCCCACCAAACGTAGCATCCACAACGAACTTTGACCGTGACTTTGAATCTTGCCGAGATGTATAATAATAGATATGTACTTAATTCATTGGTGTGACTCCATATGTAATCAACATGTAAAAAATTTTCCTGACTTTGTCTGAGTGGCAAGTTCTTACTTTTTTCCGCTGTTTAACCGTTTTAACGATAGAATACTTGCCACTAGTAGGGATACGTGGGAAGCATAAGTGTTAGAAGACCAGGGGAAGTGGTAAAGGTGGGCTCGTAGAGTAATTACTCCCCTTGCTCAGTTTCTAGTTTTTTTTTTACACAAACATTGTTTTAATTAATAAAATACTTGCAACTTGTAGGGATAAGTGTCTAGTCTTCAATCTTCGATACAGACTAATATGTGTAGTACTGCAACAATGAAATATATTGCAAAGCATGTTGGTCGAGGTAGAATGACTGCATCTGCAGGTTCGCCGTAGCCACGACAACAAACAAATATTAATGTAACCGAAACCGGTTCATTCCAGAGTCCAGTACTTCTTTCTTCTTCTTCTTCTTCTTATTATTATTATTATTATTATTATTATTGTTACAATAGTACGAAATTTAATAACAGATAAACTGTCTAACGATATGAAGACTGAGGAATACCTAAAATAGGGACTCCGTAATCTCCAGACCAAGAATAACCGAGAGACCGGAACTGTAAGTATTGCCATTATATACCGGGTGGGCCGGCATAATCCCTTCTCCCCCCGAGCGCGCCCACCTCTATGCGCGCGAGAAGTCAAAACACACGTCGCCGACCAACCTCGGGATAGAATGCAGATACGAACCTGAGTGACGGTCGTCGCCGTGCCTATATTAATAAATCCGATGATATTTCCAGTTGAGCCTTCTGTTGACCACTTATTTCCACTCCTCGACCGCCTTCCGAGATTTCCCACTCGCATGTGACTGAAGTGTAGAGTGATATCCGCTTACCGCCGAATGCCCCCGGTCCGGCCCCTAGTCATTCATCGTCCCCCCGACCTAGTGTCGGTCTATACTATCCCGACCTATACTATGTCGAGCATGCCATGACGCCCGTAGTAATGTCCCATCCGCTCGCTCGTGTGCCTTCCTCCCCGAAGCCCGATGCATCCTGATGTCGCCCTGTGATCCCACCTCGAAGCTTGCCACTGAAACTCAACCCGCTAGCATGCCATCCGAATCCATCCAAAAGTATGCCACTCGAACTCGCCCACGACGATTCTTTCCTGCTTTAATAGCCCGCTGATGCCCCCCTGCTCGTTGTAGTCCCGGTCGCTCAGCCCAGAGGTAACGTAGTCAAGGAAAGGCTCCCCCGGACCTTTGCTACCCCCACCAAGGCCCCTCCAGCTCTGAAACGCCATGCTTGAAACGAACCTGAGAGCCAATAACACAAATGACATATATATCCTCTATCCTTCCTCTCAATCATCCCTTCTCCCCCCCAACGCGTCCGAGTCCTCTTCGGTTCCGCGTGTAGTCCCCTTTATACCGCTTTCGTGAGTGTAATTGTGCTCCGCTTGCTGTATGATATATAGTGTCCCCTCCGCTTGTTTTCCCCTTGATCATGAGTTAGCCCGCATTACCGCTCCCCGTTGTTGTCCTCTTTCATTCTCTTTCATCTCGTCTTTCTGATCTTTCATGTCACTGGTCCTCGCCCCCTCCCTTCTCCCTATGCTATCCCCACCCCACCTTTATCTATTCTGTCCATCCTATTGACTATCCCTATCTACTATCCTGTCTATCCTTCCGCTCCTCACCCCTACTCCCTTTCTGTCTAAACTGGTATGTCCTATCCTATCTGTTTAGTCCGCAACCCCTATACCCCGTAAACCTCAAAGTCCGCTGTGTAATAGAGTCCGCACTCATCACTAGTCACAGAGTGGAGATAAGAGTCTCGGGCCGCTCCGCTTCCGCTCCTCACGCCTAAAAGGCAGTAAACATATATGTTATGTTAGTCCTCTAACCCCATAAACCGCGTTATATATCTCTTGTACCTCTAAGCCTGTATGGCTGATGTAATATGTCAATAGACCGCTACATTCCGCAAAGTATTATTGTCATGAGATAAGTTTTAGCAGCTATTTTTCGTTGCATAGTGATGTATGAATGATGAGTCGCGATAAGTTTGTAAGATATAGATAGACCTCGTGTACCCGATGTCTGGGTTATATGCCCCTCCGCTGTACCTATGAAAATAGGATGTATAATTCTCTGTCTCTCTCTCTCAATCACCCTCGATTAAGCCGCTGGGTGTGACCGCTTAAACAGCTGGATGTGACCGCTCAAACCGCTAGATGTGACCGCTTAAACCGCTAGATGTGACCGCTTAAACCGCTAGATGTGACCGCTTAAACAACGATGTGACCGCTTAAACCGCTAGATGTGACCGCTTAAACCGCTAGATGTGACCGCTTAAACAGCTAGATGTGACCGCTTAAACCGCTAAATGTGACCGCTTAAACCGCTAGATGTGACCACTTAAACCGCTTAGTTTCTCTTTCTTTCTTCATCTTCTGTCTATCTCTCTTATTCGTCGTTCTTCTTTCTCTTCTTCTCTCATCCTCTGTCGTTAACCGCTACCCCTTCGTTATTGTGCCCTTTCCCGTGTTCTGGTCACACGACCCCCTGTTATTGGTCGCCTTTTGCACCTAGACCCAGTTGCCGCTGGCGGTGCCCCGATGATCTCAAAGTGTAACCCCTCCCCCTCTATCTCATCCCATATATGTGCCGGTATCAGCCGCTCTTCCGTCAGATCGAACGGGATGTTCAGTACCAACCTTGGCCTCGTTTGGATAGTGTATGGGATGTGGTCCTCGTCATCAAGCTTGATAGTAGCATCCCACGTCTCCCTCCTTTTACCCCCCTTCTCCAGAAATACTGGGGCAAAGCGCCTCGCCTTTTCCTCGTGCAGCTCATCACTGCTCCTCCAAAATTGCATCACCGGCATTATTCCGCTCCCCGCTTTATGTTTCGATGTTCCCCCCAAACTGAGTATCCTCATGACGTAAAAGTCATCCATCGTATCGTCACTCACCTCTTTAGCCGCTGGTTGCGTCAAGTAGAATTTCCCCTTTTTCCACTTGATTTTATCAATCCCCTCTGGTGTATTCAGCCAGTGTCCTCCCGTGTTTTTCACCTCAACGGCACTTTCTGGCGCCTTTGGCTTCGGCGGCATCCCCGGCCCCCGCTTGCACTGTTCCGTCTGGGAGTTTGCCCCTTTCCCACTTTCCGCTGTCTTCTTTGCCGCATCCTCACTCGACATTTCTTTCTTATCCTCTTGCCACGGTTGTGCCTCGTCCTTCTTTTGCCTCTGAGAGATCCTCTCGTGTGAGCCTGTGGCCAGGTCCGCTATAGCCTCTTCTAACTGCCTCTTCTCTTCCGGGTCCTGTTCCCAAGATGCATGTTCTCTCAACCTCGCGACCTCCTCCGCCCTCTGGGACCGAGTAAGTAAAGGCCGTGGGTTACCGAATTGGTCCACTATCCGCTCCAGAGCATCCTTCTCCGTCTCGTAATCCAGTAAGAAAGGCGAGAACTTCACCAACCTCGTCACATGAACTATCTGCTCCTTCTTCGACTGTTGGTGTCGGATCTTATAGTTATAAGCCGCTGTTTGTTTTATGATCTGATATGGCCCCTGCCACTTCTCGTACAGCTTCGTGGAGACCCCCACCGGTACATTTGGACAATAGAGAAGCACCGTATCTCCCTCGTTGAATTCCACGTGTTTGTATTGTTGTTGCCCCTTCTCGTCCTCTGCCCTCATCGCCGCTTCCCGATGTCTGGTCACGATTTGTTCCGCTTCCGCTAAAGCCCGCAATCGTATCGCCATCCGCTCGATCTGCTGGTATAACGCCTTGTGTTGCATCGCATCCTGCGGCGTAGCCAGGACCTTCCCAAACACCATCTGGTGTGGACACAGCCTCGCCCTTCCCCCCAATGATGACGAACCCAAATTATTCACCGCAAAGGTGAACGCTTGTAGTACCTCAGGCCACTTGATCTGTCCCTTCTGGCAATATATCTTCAGAGATGCAGTCAACGTGCGGTGCATCCTCTCAATCTTGCGCGTTAACCATCGGGTTATACGCCGTCACGTAATCCCACTTAAACCCGTAATACGCGCTGAGTTTGTTAGACACCCAATTGACAAAAGAGCTTCCACTGTCAGAGATTATCTTTCTAGGTACCCAAATCCGACTGAAAACGTGATCGATCAGAGCCTTAGCCGTCGTCTCCTTCGTGTCATCTGCTGTGGGTACCGCTATGACGTAATTCGAGGCCCGATAATGATGGTAAGGATATACTTGTATTAGCCCTCTCCTGCCTCTGGCAGCGGCCCCACATAGTCGATGTGTACCGTATCAAATTTCGTATCAAATATATCCCGCGTCATATCAAACTGCCCCAGGAGCCCTCGGTTCGCGTCGTATGACGTCTTCGCCCTCTGGCACGACCCACATCCCGAAATGAATGCATTGATATCCTTATCCATGGTATCCCAGTAGAACCGACGAGTCATGGACCACTTCATCCGATCCAATCCCGGATGATTCTGTAACGGACAATTATGCGCCCCTATCAGTATTGCGTGCCTCAGCGCCTGTGGTACCCATACTGCCCACCTCTCCGGGTCATCCTTGTTCCTTGCCCCCTTGCCGAAATACCAAATGAGCCATCTGAGTATGTGTACTGTTTCTTCCGCTGTTGTATATCCGCATCCTCCAAAACACCCGTAGGATTCTCCTGATGAGCAATGAATCGCTTCCACTCCTTGCTATCCTTCGTCAGTTTCCGAAACATCTCTACCGATGCAAACTTGATATCCGTGTTGTTTTCCAATTCCATCGCTACCCGACTCGGATGTGTTTCCTTTACCTTAAGTTCCGGTTTCGCCTCCGTCTGCCCTGCCGCTACCCCCTCTTTTGTTGGAATAAGTATATTCCCCACCAAAGGCATTGTCCTCCATGGGAAAGGTTTGGCATCCACCACCTCACCCTCCGGCTGTCCCCCTTGTGCCGCTTCCGTCCACCTCTCCTCCTCGTAGTTTCTCAGTGCTTCCTCCGCCCTGTGTTTCGCACAACATTCCGCTATCCGCACCTGAGCCGCTTCGAAATATTGCACGTCGTCCCGCTTGATCGGCTCCCCATATCTGTGTACCTCCGTTACCCCCGCCACATACTCCATTCCATTGACGGGTTTCCGGTCACAGAAGTCCGGCCTTTGCTCCTCTTCCTCAAGATCCTTTTCCCCCAACACCGATAAAACCGCCGCAGCCGTCTTGAAGTGGAATCTCGTTAGATTTATACCGCTCCCCTTCCCCGCGTCATACACCGGCCGTAGTGCGAAGACGCTTGGGGCCTGTTGTCCTTTCGTCTTCCCCTTGTCCGCTTCCTCTGGCTCCGTCGTGGTGTTCTCCTCCTTCTGCCTCCCCCGTGACTGGTAATCCGCCCGAAAATTATCCTTGCCCTATATGCACTCGATCGTGATATCGTATTTCGATAGCTCCAGTTGCAATCTCGCCAACCTCCCCGTGTGATCCTGAGACATCAACCACTGTAGGTTATTATGGTCCGACCGCACCGTTGTTCCCTTTGCCCCCCACAGGTAATCCCGCAGCTTTTTGAAACCCCAAACTATCGCTAATGCCTCTCGTTGCAGCGTGCAGTACTGTTGTTCCGGTTTCGTCATCCGCTGACTCAGGAGCATCACCGGCCGTAAACGCCCCTCGTCATCCCTTTGTTACAGCACCCCCGATCGCATAGGCCGACGCGTCCGTATCCAATATGAAGCTTCTATTGAAATTGGGAAGTTGCAGCACCGTACCCCCTTCCGTCCACGGGTCCCTCAAGATGTGTTTCCGCAATTCCTCTACTGCCTTACTAACCTCCGAAGGCCAGTTCCCTTTCGCATCACACTTGCACTCCTTCATAAACAACCTGATCGGCTCCGCTATTTCCGCGAACCTCGGTATGAACGCACCGTAGTACTACGCCAATGATAAAAAGGAGTGTAGATCCGACTTCGTTGTCGGCGGAGGCAAAGCCGCTAATGCTTCCCGCTTGTTCCTGGCGATTGAGCACTTTCCGTTCTCTATGTCATACCCCAGATATTGAATCGGCTTTTGAAGGAAATGACACTTCTTAGCATTCAACCGGAACCCGAACGCCTTCACCCGCCGCATAATATCCCGCAAGTGTTTATGTGATCCTCTATTGAGTCCGAAAATATGACAACTTCATGAAGATACGCAAACGCGTACACCATCGTATCACCATACCTCTCCGCAAACTTTGCATATCGATATTTGGCCCCTAACATCTTGATCATCCCCTGCTGAAATATGCCGGTGCCACCTTCAACCCCATGAGTAGAACCTTCCAGACGTATGTCGTCATCCCCACCATGAACGCTGTCAAGTACCGACTCTCTTCCGCTAAAGGAATCTGATCCGCTCTTCAAATCCAGCGTCGAGTATATTATTGCGTTCTGTAACACCTCTATACCTCTCCGCACATCTGGCACCGACGTCTCTATCTTCTTTATGATCTCGTTGATCCGCCAGTAATTGATACACATCCGCAACGTTCCGTCAGGCTTGGCGCCATGCGCACCGGGGACGCATATTCCGACAGCCGCGCCTCTATCAACCCCTTTTCCAAAAGCTCTGCAGTCATCTCCTTAGCAATCCGATCCTCATGGTGGCTTAACCTTGAAGGCCGCCCTATCCCTGGTACCTCTTGCCCCATTTCTCGTTCAAAAACCGCCACGTTGTTTGTCACTGATCCGCCTTCCAGAGGTCCGAAAACCTGTATATTGTCTTCCATAACTCCCAGAGCCGCTGCCTTTTCCTCCGGAGTCCCCTCCCATGTTTTCGACTGTTCCCGCAACGCCTTTCTCGCCTTATCCGTCTCCTCTTTGATATGTTCTTCCGTTGCTGGCCTCTGTATATCCTCTACCGCCACCTCGGTGCCGTCCCCATCTATCCCCTCTCGTGACCGGTATAACGTGGAAGTTTTCCGCTCCTGATCAGCATACCGTGCTAGCTGATCTATCATCATATCGATTGGATAGCATGCGTTCTGTGGTACACCCCGGATATATGCGTGAAAGCTTCATCCCGTATAGCAGCTAAATCCCGATCCAGGAGTTCCTCTCGATACCGCCTAGCTACTTTCCTCGATCCCAGCCGACAGGCCATCACCAGCTTATGTGTGCGACCCGGTACCGGTATCGGGTCCGCGATCAGGAAATCATCGATGTCGTACCACCACATTTCCGTCCTCCTCCCCACTGGGAATACCATGGTAAAATCCCCATGTGAAAGCCGATTCTTCAACGTCTTCTTGATCCGTGATACCGAATCCGCGATGAGGAGTGGACTCCCCCACTTCTGTACTAGGAAGTTCTGAATTTCCGTTGTAGCCTGACTAGGCTTGCCCGCGTTACATACCACGTATTGTGCCATCGGCAACACCCGCTCATCCAACTCCTTATGTTGGTACCACAGATTTCGGCCATGCTTTGGGAACACATCCGATACCTAGTCCATTTGTTTCCGGAAATGTTCCAGCCGCGCATCAATGAATGCCACGATTCTCTCGTTTGTCTACTCATCCTCTGACTCGCTATCGGTTTCTTCCGCTTCGGGTTCCCCCACCGCAAAAGCTGCGCGTTGGGCTTCTTTGTTCGCCTCTTGGTTATCCAACTCTATCCGCGCCGAGGTGAAGAAGTCGCTTGTCACCCATGCCCCCAGCGTGCCTCCCCCTTCTTCCTTCCAGTCATCGTCCACCGTCTTGTACACTGTAGCACTTTCCCCGCTCCGTAACGAATCTACTTCCTTCCGCAATCGATGGATGTATTCATCCTCCGCAAGGCATCGAAGCTCCACAACAGACCCCGTGTACGCCAGAACAATCCAAAGCTTGTGCGTATATTTACTGCCCCCCAACAATTCGAACGTGAGCATCATCGTACCCGTGATCGCCGTGCTGCCCGAGACCCCCTTTACCCAACCACTCGTGTTTCTCAATCGCTGTGTGAACCAGTCTTGCCCGCTATATGTATCCCAGAAACGTTTGCCCATCACGATAGCTGCCATCGTGTCGTTCCCGATCACCACCTCTCCGCTTACTTGCATCAGCTTAACCCGAGTGTATGCCAGAGGTAAATCAGATCTTTTAAGTTGATTAACCGCAGGCCACGGCCTTTGCGTATCATACCGCTGAGCCACCTTCCAATGTGTCTCCAGTAATCGCCGCTCTGCCTCCGGTTTCCTGTCCTCTTCCTCTCTCTGCTTCTTCTTCTCCGCTCCCTCACTGCTTTCATATGTTGCCCCTCTTTATCCTGCCTCTCTTTCTTTCCACTCCCCTTATCCCCGCCATTCGTATTACCACTCTTATCCGCTCCCTCTCCGCTACATGCTCGCTTCTCTGCCTTCTGCTGTTTAGCATGTCGGTCCCCAGTGTCCCCTCCTATATCCTCTTTCCTTATCCGCTTATGTCCTATGTCAGATCCACATATTCCCTCGTCGTTGCATTCCTTCCCGGGCTCCCGCATCCCGACGTGTCGCTCCTTCCGCTCCGCCTTCCTCTTTTCCGTTCCCCTGTCAGACAAAAATTCCCCATGCCCCCCTGTTTCCTCTACCGCATTTGCCACAGCCTCACCTACCAAGTTGACCCTCACCACCCGCACCTCGTTGTCGCTGTTAAACATGCGCGGACGCGCTTCCTCCTCCCTCTGGAGTCTGAGGCCGCTCCTGATCATATATACCATGTGTTTCCGCATGCTTCCGCTCTATTGCCTCTATTGATTGATCTGTACCCGTTTTTGGTCCCGTCCCCTCAGGCTCTCCCTGTCGTTTCTGCGTTCCCGCCTCTGCCCCTGCAATCAACGCCTGTCGATCCGGATGCACATACGGCAAATGAGAGAGTGATGTGCCGCTTGTACTCCCGAACCCCGTCTTCTGAGCCTTCCGCTCCTCTCCCAGGTTCTGTACCTGAGAACCCACGCTCGGCCGCGGCGCCTCCGCCTGGTTCCGTTGCCATCCGCTTTGTCCTCCCTGCTGACCGCTTCTTTCTCCTCCCTCTCGACCCCGAATATTGTTCCGCTCTCGTTCCCCACACCGCTCGAAATCGTCGTGCCACATTTCTTGTGTGTGACTCACCCTGCAACGCCCTGGGATCCTCAACCAATACATGCCAATTGCAGTGTAGCACGAATCCAAACTCCAATGCTTCCGTCGAAGAGCCCGCCTGGCGTATTTCGGAAAACCCTCAAGGAGCTCCGAATCCGGTGGGTACCGCTCCTCTCCAGGCGCCAGTTCCGTGTTCGGTAGAGCCCTCGCGTGAAAAGCCGTGTCGAAAGTGACCGATCCCCTCGATGACTGCGCCCGACCAGCGTAGTACACCGGCGGTGCTTGTCGCCGCTGGTCTTTATTGCGTCCCGACCCATACGATCGGTATTCCCCCCTAGAATATCCCGCATCGTGTCGCAGTGCCCGATCCCCCGTCTGATAAGGAACACGATGATATGGCCCCCGATACCCTCCGCTCCTCGAACTGGATGTTGACGATTGTAGCCTTGGCATCTTATCCATGACCGTCCCCAATGTAAGCAGTCGGTCGATCAACGCTGTGTCTTCCTCCTCCAGCTTCCAGGGGACTGAGTTAGACTGGGCGTTCAGGGTTCGCCACCTTTCCTTTCCTGCCGGAGAGAGGTCCGCTTGCAATCCCGCTTGTGCCACCAACTCCGTGACCACCGGCCTCGTGTCTGGATCCCTCCACAACTTGAACAGTATCAACGGATAAATGTCCTTCTTGTCGTGCAGCAAACTGAGGCTAACAATTTATGAGAAAATGTCCTTGAGCACCTTCCGTTGAGTCACCATTCTTTCCGCCGCCTCCTTTAGTGCCTCCTTTTCATCGTTTGCATCCAGCAACTGCGAGAACCCGTATACCTCCTTGAAGACGATGTGAGCCGCGTCCACGATGTCTTTGTTGATAGTATTCCCCTTGTCGGTGAATTCCCTCTTGAAGGCGTCCTCCCATACCGTCTGATCAACCAACTTGAGATGTTTGCCAGTCGCTCCAAACAAAGCCCCCAACAGGTAGCATGTCTGTTCCGCCTTATTGCCGCATTGTGCCGCTCGACATTCCTTCTGGAACACCCCAATGAACATCCGGAGCTTGTTCATGTATTCGGAATCGTTTGCCTTGGTCGTGTCGATCGGCTTCTAGCCCTCTTCCCTCATCAGCCGCGTCTTCATCAACTGCTTGGTAACCCTCTCTCTCTCTGTTCCTTGCCCTCAATGCTCGGTCGATTGTAGTTGTCCTCTTTTCGCCGCTTCCCCGACCGCGATCTCGAAGGGGACCTGGAATCGTCCGAATCCGTGCTCCTCCGACGCCTTCGGCTCCTTCTCTCTTTCTTCCCCTTTTTCCTCTTCTCTGGCGACTCCGCTACCACTTTCATCGCCGCCATTCGAATTCGTATCCCCGTGATCCACGCCCGTACACACCCGTTCAGCAGAGAAGCTAAATACCCATTGTCGTAGCTCCGTTTTCTTGCCTCCTTCTCTGCCTCCGTCGCCTCATCCCCCAACCCCCGAGCCTCTGTTATGAGCTTCCCCAAAGCGGTGTCCTTGCTCTCCAACTTCGAAGCCGAGTCAGGCGCCGGCGGTGGCATATACTCCTTCATGGCCCCGTATGCTTTCTCCGCTATCAACCGCACGGTTTGGCCGTATCCCTCGATGAGGTCCGCCAAATCTTGCGCTGGATTCTTGGTAATTCCGCATCCCAATCCCGTACCGCTTGCCCCAGCTTCCCTGGCATCTGTTGTAATGCCCTCCTCTGATTTAAAACAACAGTGCAGAGGTCTAGCGCACTCCCCGTGGTGATATACGGTGCCTCTTCCAACATAGGAGCCATCTCGTACCTGGGAAGCTCCGCTCTTGGTACCTTACCCCTGTAATACCCCACTCCCATGTATAATGCTTCCGCCAAAATGGTCATGTGTATCCCCTGTAGCCCCGGTCCGTATGTATTTTTCCCCTCATCCATATCCATGCTATCCAATCCTGTGTTTCCTCCCATAGATCCCCGTCTTCTTTCTTTTGCGTCCACCTCATGTATTCCGCTTGGGTCAGTTGCCGGTACGTCTCCGCTCCGATTGATGGTATTTCCTGCATCACCTTGTGGAACGGTTCAGACATGGTCGGAGGATTCCTCGCCCACACCGGATCCGATGCCACCGGCGCTTGCTGCTGCTTCGCTTCCGCAGTCATCATAGGCATCCTGCCCTGTTTTGCCGGGGTAAATGGTAACTGCTTCTTCCTCGGTGATGCCAACCCCGAACACTGGGAAGCCGCCTCCGAATCAGTCATGATGTTAAACTAAAATAGTAACAAATATCAATATTCCCCCCTCGATCCATAATTATGTATATAACCACCCATTATATCCGCCTATATATATATGTATATGTACCGTCCGTGCCTCTACCGCTACCTCATCCCGATACTCGTCCTTATCCCCTAATCCGCTGTCTGTTTGTTTTCTTTTCCATGGTCTATAAGTAAACCTCCTGTCTTTCAGTATGTTTTCGCTCCCCCTTCCACCCCCTAAACCTCTATATCTCATCTTTAACCAACTCATCCAAATCCTCTTTAGACAAACCCCGCGCCCATTCCATAACCTCAGCCGCCGTATCCAACCGTACAGTCCCCCCCCTCACTCCGTTCCCCCGTGGGCCCCGTCACCCCAGCCTCGATAACCTCGTCTCGTCCCATCATCTCCGCTGCCACTTGCCTGCATTCCTCCTTCCACGCGTTCGACGCTTCCATACTCCTGATGTGCTCCTGCCACCTCTCATGTTCTTCTCGCAACTCCTGAGCCCATCCCCTTTTCACCTCGACCTCCCATTCCTTATCTGATCCCTCTGGGTTCATCATTTCTTTGAAACATCTTAACCGTATAGGTTCAATAAATTCCATCCAAGTTTCCTCCCCTCTCTGCCTCATAGTGTCAAGCCCTTTTCTTACTTGTTGATGTGTCCCGTTCACAGAAGCCCATTCCGTCTGTATCCGCTCGTGCCATTTACCCTCCACCTTAGTCATCACCGCCATAAAAGCGAATTGAAACCTCGTCTAGTCCGTCGTTGCGTATATCCTCCATGCCACCTCATTGTCTCCTTCCTGTATCCTTGCAATTTCATTTCCCATAAAGCCTGTATTGCCTTCCAACGTCTATCATTCTTTACTTCCTCCGTTCCCAACAGACGCCTCATCCTCGTTTCCCACTCGTTCCCCAGGAGCTCCAGAAACTGTTAAGCACCCTCCTCTATCTTGTATTCCACTCCCGCCAGTCGACCCAACTCCTTCTCTTCCTCCCGTATTTCTATTTTCTCCAACTCCCTCTTTCTCATTCGTCTCGATACTTCCTAAAGTAGAGGAAGCAAGTGCAATGTCTCGTGACCGCCGAGGCTCCCTCACCCTTTGCATCTCCCTTCTCCTTTCCGCTTTACTGTCTGCTTCCTCCATCATGGCCCATTCTTGAGTCCTCTGAAGCGCTGCCACCACATCCATGACTCCCTCATATTCCTCTTTCACCAGCTGGAAACGTCCCTCTTTACAACCCCCTGTCTTGACCAACCCACTCATGAAAAAATATGCATCCTCCTTGCTAAGGGCCTCACGCGCAATCTGATCCCAAGATACACTTTCCTCCGTTTCCTCCGTCTCCTCACTTGTCTCCCCACTGAGCTCTTCCTCTCCGCTTTCCACCTCTTTCTCTGCCTTGCACTCCTTTTCCATACCTAAAATATGGGAGCATGTGTTGTATTCCCCTGTGGCCGCTACTCCTCCTTCCTCGCCTTCTTATTAGGCCTGCCCCCCTCGTCACGGCTTTTCCACCCCATCCTCCGCTTTTCCCTGTCCCACTCCTCTTTGGCCTTCTTCCATCTCTGTTCTTCCAGGTACCTCGTCATTCTTGCCATAGCCATAGTCATCAAACCCATCTTCATCTTCTCTGCCTGCACCATGTTCTGCCGTACCCTCTCCACTTCCTGTGAGATTACCTCTTTGTACTCCAACCACTCCTGTAATTGTTCCCGCAGTACCTCAAGTTCCTTGGCTGCCTCTGACAGGTGCTTGTAAATGTCATTCCCTATCTTTATTTCCCCCTTTTCTCACATCACCTTTTCCCCCTCCTCAGTTTCCTCTTCCCAAGCATCCTGCAAATAATCCAACTGTTCCTCTTCCTCTTTTTCCTGTTTCCCCGCCGCGTGCTTCTAGTCTCCCATTCCGCTCCTAAAATAGGGCATAGGTCCTCATGCTCTGTCCCTTCCCATGTACCAGCTGCAAGGTGTCAAGTCCCAAAACCACTATGTCACAGCAACCGTGACCCTCGCCCCGCTGACAAACAAGTCATGAGTACCCCACCTGCTCAAGAAAAGCAATGCACCCACCTGCTTTCATGCATCTGCAACCAAAAAAACTCAAGAAAAAGCATAGAAACCATAGAAACGCATCCGCAAAATTGACCCCTCCCCCATTTTGCTCTCTCCCTCTTTCTCGTCAGAAAATTTCCGAGGAACGAGGAAAATTTCCATACCCCGTGTATTTATTAGCCACTCCAGATTGTTACAATAGTACAAAATTTAATAACAGATAAACTGTCTAACGATATGAAGACTGAGGAATACCTAAAATAGGGGGGGGGGTTGGTAAAACTCAATGATGTGCATAACACAGGCGAACACTGCTTTATTGACAATGATTTCTAGGTGGCCGCATTATCTTCTTTGGTCGTACATTATTGCGTGGAGCTTTGGTGTCCAGCACAGTGTCGTCAAACATACCCTACAGAAAAGGCTGGGCAGAATTCGAAGATGGGAGCAACTCGGCTCCCTGCCAAGATCGCGATATTTCTTGGATAAACTAGTGACTCTCTCTCTCTCTCTCTCTCTCCGCCTCTACTTGTTGTGGCTGTCACCTGTGGCGCATGATTAACAATGTCTCTGTTTTGTACACTAGATTGTGAAGCATGGAATTGCATGGTTTGTACCCGCCGAGTCGGTCACAGACGCGTTTGACATCCCTGTTGACGTAATCAATTTCGTGAGGAGCGGTAAACGAAAACCGTCCACTTCGGGCATCCGCGACGCTTCTGGTCAACAAGAGCGTCCAACCAAACGTCGTCAACGGGAACAAGACAGTCGCACGTCGACGTCAGCTGCACGCTTGAAACGTGCACGAGGCAAAAAGAACAAGAAAGACAAGAAAAATCGGAAGGGGAAGCGCAGCAAACGACCCAAACTCGTCGTGTCAGAGGAACAATTAGAACTCAAGGAACAGGTCAAATCCCCACAGGAAGAGTTCGAACCCGAAAAATCGGAAGGGGAAGCGCAGCAAACGACCCAAACTCGTCGTGTCAGAGGAACAATTAGAACTCAAGGAACAGGTCAAATCCCCACAGGAAGAGTTCAAACCCCCAGCCCCACTTCCCCCAAAAACAAAATTCTGTCCCTCGCTTTTCTTTCTTCAAAAAAAAAGGGGGGGGGGGGTGAATAATTGTACATAGTATTACGCAGTCTCTATAAACCACCCCCCCCGCGCCCCGCCCTGCTGCTTGTTGTGTATATAGGACGAAGACGAGATTCTGGCCGAGCAAGGGAATGTTCAAGATATCACTGGATTTGACGTGGAAGCGGTGGGAAGTGAAGTGCCAGCCTCAAGCACCAAAAGAGGTCGTGTGAAAAGACAATATCGGGGATGATAATAATAAAGTAATAACGATGATAGTAATAATAGTAGACAACGCCCTCAACACCAACTTGGACACATCCTATACTATTATCCATATTGTTGCAGAGTCTAGCGGTTTGCGATTTTATCAAGGGGGGCGCGATTGGGCGCCCGAGATGTTGGCAGAGGAAGACTTAGCATGGAAACGATGTATCAGTAGGAATAGCAAACAACAGATCACTAAGACACCAGAAGAATCCCCTGCTCAAAAACTAGCAAGAGAGAGATGCGAGCGAGCTGGGATTACAAAGATGCAGCTTGCACAAGACTTAGATTTTCCTTCACTACCAGAGCTTTATCATGGTGAGAGAGTTTACAGGCAGACCATAGCAAAGCTGCAACAGTATCCTAGACTCAGGAAGACAATAACATCAAAGGAAGAGCTGCAACAGGATTTTTTCTCAGCTCCAGCAGCAGCGCCCCACTCTTGTGATGGGTGGGCCGAGTATGATAGGTTTCCTTAAAATATACAGGCAAGGTCAATGGGGGAGGGAACAGACGTTACAGTAAGTGGGGAGATATGTCGTTCAGATTGAAGAAACGCTTGTATAATGCGTTGTCAGAACGTTTATTCGTTGCATATGTTCGGGAGAATGGAAGTGTACTCAAGAAGGATGCGTATAAAGAATAGTAGTTCTGATTGTGGTTTGCTCGCAGATATGGAAAACACCCAACCAGGAGCCCCTTCCCTTGTTTTTTCCCCTTCAAAATCAGTAAGAGAAGCAAAAGCACTGACACAGTCGTTGGGGAAACCTTCTGTTGCTAAATATGTTTCTTCTACTTCTACTACTACTACTGTACATGTTACTACTACTACTACTACTACTACTACTAGTACTACCATTACTACTACTGCTGCTGCTGCTGCTGCTACTACTACTAGTACTCCTAGTACTACTCCAACTGCTACAACTACTGGTACTACTGCTCCTCCTGCTACAACAAAATATTCGGCCAAGAGTGATATCACGTTTTGGCGAAATTTTTTGGTGACTTTTTACTAAGGTTCAAAATACAAGTCAAACCCAAGTACTTAAAATGATGGGGAATGTATTAAAAACGATTAATAATCAATAAAAAACATGTTTAGTATTACTTTTAAGGCTTACACCATGCTCCTGGAATTGGGAAAAATATTTAAAAAAACTTCGATTTTTACTGATTTTTCTAAGTCTTTCTGACCACTTTTCAGAGACGGAAATACAGCTCCGGCAAGGGATTATGCTGCAACTAGCTCGCGTTTAATGATTTAAAGATCTTTCAATATGTTTTTGAGAAATATTAATACTTTGGACTTGGATTTTGAATTTTTAACGGTAAGAAGCAGGCCCGATTTTTACTGATTTTTCTAAGTCTTTCTGACCACTTTTCAGAGACGGAAATACAGTTCCGGCAAGGGATTATGCTGCAACTAGCTCGCGTTTAATGATTTAAAGATCTTTCAATATGTTTTTGAGAAATATTAATACTTTGGACTTGGATTTTGAATTTTAACGGTAAGAAGCAGGCCAAGAATAAATTTCTAAGTCTTTTTTACTGTTACTACATCCCTGCATTTTGCCTCAACAACGTATTTAAGTGCAACTAGTGGAAACTGAGTTAGTTTAATTGAATAAAACAGTCATTCAATACTAATTGACTTCTACAATGGCTCTTAGCATTCTGGTACTAATAAAAGTATGCCACCGGCATGCTGTAACCAGCCATTTGCGCATAAGCTGCTCGACGCTGCTGAGCATGCAGGCGCTGCATCTTCTGTGCCTCCACCATCTGATTCATTTGGAATCGTACGAGATTAGTTTGATTGCCAGTACCAAAGCTTTGTAAAAAAGGGACTTGCCTATTGGTTTGCATTCCGGACTGTGACATATTGTTTCCAATCTGGTTAACGCCGCCGTTCAATACGTTTGATGGGTTGGTTGTCGCTGCGTTCGTCATCTGTAACTGTAGCTGCACTACAGCTTGATTTGTGTTATTGAGTGACTGCATTAAACCTTCTACATTGGCCTGCTTCTCGTTGTTGTTGTTGGGGGTGTTGTTGTTGGGAGTGTTGTTGTTGGGGCGTTGTCCTTGCCCGAGGGTGCTGTTTCCTTATCCACTAGTCTCTTTAAAAGCTCAAGGACTGCAGGATCAGCTGCTGTAACGTAGGAGTAGTTGGGGGCCTCTCATCCCCCGAAGTGGACTTGCCAGGTGTCTTCTGCTTATTGCCGACACCTGTCTTGCCACTCTGCTTGTTCTTCTTGGTTGGCTTCTGAGGCTTGTCGACTTCAACAGGGAGATCTGGTTCACTCTTTACGTTCTTCTTTCCGGGTTTCTACGCAACAACAATATGAGAAGCAGTAAGCATTAAGTTAAAACCTTTGATGCAGGCGCAGCGAACTCATTGACAAACAGTTCGGGTCTCTTCGACTTCCGCTTGATATGTTCCGTTTGAAAAGTAATCAGGACATTTCAAGTCTTTCGGCTGTTTTAGCTTCTCCGTGTCACCCTTCTCCTGCTCGTCATCCGGAAGAAGCGACTCCAGAAGCGTGTCCGTGTTAACGTCATCCAGAGGTGTGGGCTTGTCAACATCGAGCTTGCCGTCCTTCGTTACAGTGGCTGTCTCAGGCTCCTTCTGATTCTCTATCAAAACCAACTCAAACATTTCTGGTGGTGAGTCTTTTGGTCCTAGTTTAGACGAATTGTACACTTTCATTTTGGTGCACCATTTTTTCCACACGTCAGGCCGGCACTTACTGGCGGCACGGCTAGCATCCACATCCACTAAAGACCAACTCATGCGCAAGACCTATTGAAAAGGTTTGCAGTCTTTTCCAATAACAGTTCTTCCGACCACGATCCCGTACGGTTTTTCACCCCTTTTTCCATGCCCCTTCGCCACTTTTGAGAAAGCACTACAGAATATTAATGAGAACAACATAAATTTAAATAAAGTGACAAGTAAAAAGATTTATATTATTATTTAATTATTAGAGATTGAGTCACTAACCCCAAACAAACAACCGTCTCAGGGAACTTTCCGATCAGCACTAAATTGTCTTTGATTTCCGCCGTGAACCCCATGGCTTCATTTGTCATCGCGGGTACTGTGATAAGTCTTCTCCATAAGCCGGTTGCAGTTGTGTACGAGAGTAGAGACCCTTGGATGGACTCAGGAGCTTTGCCTCCTTGTGTTGCTGGTGGCAAAGTGTAGTGTCTCGTAGCTTTGAACCACCCATTCGCTTCACTCTGAATTTGATCTTCAGTCGTGTCCGGTTCGTTCACCGTTGGTTTGTGGTCTTCACCGTCGAAGGTTGGAGGGGGGGGGGGGGGGGGGCATTATCCCCCAATCCAGTGCCCTGAGACGGATTTGCCTTCTTGTCGGGTTGCTCTGAACTGTGTGGGGCATCATCGGAAGGATTTTCCTATTTGGAGCAGGTCTGATTGGAACAAACATCATCTCACCGTAAACTAATACAGTCTTGTGGCCTTCTGGAGGTACCGGTACCGGGGCCTGTAAGCATGGAAATCAAAAAATTAGCAATGAATGGTATGAAAAAAAAGAAACACTGCATACATACATACATACATATATACACACATACATACATACATACACATACATACATACATACAATGATACATACATACACATACATATATAAACACATACATACATATATACAATATTAGATATTATACACATACATACATACATACATACATTCATACATATATACATAACATACCTAACATACATAACATACACACATGAATACATACATAATATACACACATGAATACATACATACATACATACATACATACATATATATATATAATATTATATATATATGTGTGTATATATATATATATATAATATAATATATATACATCTATATATATCATACATACACACATACACACATACACATATGCATACATACATACATACATACATGCATAAATACATAAATACATACATACACACATACACACATACAAACACATATATGTATGTACCAATGTACGTATGTATGTATGTATGTGTGTGTATGTATGTATGTATGTATGTACGTATGTACGTATGTACGTATGTACGTATGTATGTATATGTACGTATGTATGTGTGTGTATGTATGTATGTATGTATGTATGCATGTATGTATGAACGTGTGTATGTATGTATGTATGTACGTATGTACGTATGTATGTATGTATGCATGTATGTATTTATGTACGTATTTATGTATGTATGTATGTATGTATGTATGAATGTATGAATGTATGTAATATATGTATGTATGTATGTATGTATGTATGTATCATGATGTATGCATGTATATATACGTATGTATGTATACTTATGTATGTATGTATGTATCTATGTATGTATGTATGTATGTATAAAATAGATAAATAAATAAACAAAAATAAAAATTAAAATAAAAAAGGTATGTATGTACGTAATGTATGTTATGCATGTTAATGTATGTTATGTATGTTATGTATGTTCTGTATGTATGTATGGATGTATGTATGTAATGTATGTATGTAATGTATGTATTAATGTATGTATGTATGTATGTATGTGGGTATGTATGCATGTATGCATGTAATGATGAATGTATGAATGTATATATGCATGCATGTATGCATGTATGCATGCATGTATTATGGAAGCAGTCGGCAATGTTGCTATAATTGACATTGTCATCTAATAACATACCAATCATCTTTTTTGCTACATCTTTTTTATCTGGACTCATTGCTTGAAATAGTGCTTCATCATCGACTTGATAACCAATTTAATATTAATACCCAAAGTGGTGGCCACCGCTTTCTCACATTTTACCAAATCGGCCTCGTGATTACGCGGTATCATTAGCCAGTCAAAACATAACACGCATCTCTCGGGCTTGTCTAGTGTCTCGTAAATAGCCATTAAAATATCGTTTTCCATGTCGCACATCAAAGCATTGACGAGACTTGCATCATGGTTGTAGTCTTTGCCCGCTTGTTTTCTAATGTCGCGCCGTTGTTCAAATAACTCAGCATACTCTGGTAAGCTTGCTAATTTCTTATGTATATCAGTTAATTCGGCTTTGAATTTGATAATAAACTCCTTAGCCTCAGGGTTCAATTTAGTATTGCTAACGACCTCATTGAAGTCATGACGCCCGCCATTAGTCAGACTAAGAAAACATTTTTTAATAGTTTCTTTGTTCAACCTCGATTGCTTAATGATAGTATCTCTATCACGCACATAAGCATTCAATACAGGTATCGGCAAGCCGTGCTTAGCACAGATAAAAGCCAATATGACAGGGTGTGCATTAACCATATCAATATCAACATAATGACCACGGGCTATTGTGTGCCGTATTTCGCGTGCCAAATCTTGAAGGCTTAAACCTTTATTAGCAAAATACCGGCCAAGGCCGTTTCTTTGTCGGTATGATATTGCAATCTGCTTGCTAATGATATTGTAGGCATCCGCATAACTTCTCGCAATTCCAAACGGGTCATATTTTTCATCTTCAAAGCATTCGGCTCTTATCAGGTGCTTGAATTTATCAGGATTATTAACTATATATTTCAGCTTAGTCAGGTCGCATATTTCCGTAAGCATAATAGCATCTTTCTTAGTCTCGGGCTGTTGAATTAGTGCTTTTTGCTGTGCTTGATACAATTGCCACTTTGTAAAATCGCAGTCATTGTAAGCAGATAGTTTCCAGTCCGTAATCTTACGCTCTTGGACTGGGGTTTTTGCCTCGGCCAACACATAAGCAGGCATATCTAGCTTGTAAGATAAAGGATTTTCAATGACTGCCTCAATAGTCAAAAGTCTCGCACGCTCTGCTTCTTGTGCTTGATAGAGTTGCCAGTTCGTAAAATCGCACTTCTTGACTTTCTGCGACTTCCATCTCTCTTGCCTCTTTTTCAAAGCATCAGTTGTAGCCGTAGTAAGCACATAATCAGGGATTTTCAAAGAATAAGTCAAAGGTGCTTCAATAACCGCCACCGCGTCGGCTACCACATCGGCTACCACATCGGCTACCACATCGGCTACCACATCGGCTACCACATCAACCACCACATCGGCCACCGGCTCGGCCTTTTCCGCAGGTTTCAATTGTTTAAGTTCGGCTTCAATCAAAGCACTCATGGCTTCGGCGTCTTCAATCGCTTGCTTTTTGATTTTGTCGGCGGTGCTCATTTCTTTAACACTCTTAATCCTATATTTATCGTTGCTCATATCTTTAACATATAATTCACTTAACCTTAACAGCCTTGAAGGCTCGGGCATGACAACTTTGACATTGTCTGCACATTGAATATCAGTTTTTAACATTGTGATATATTATATGAAAAATAAAAAATAAAAATTAAATATTTATTTTAGAAATATTTTATATATATCATATAATGGAAGAAAAAAAGAAAGCAGGACGCGGTCGGCCACTTGGCTCGGCCACAGCGCCAACAACAAGGCCGGAGGGTCAAACAATCAAACACGAGACATACACGGAGTATGTGTATTATGTCCCGCGGGTTAATAGAGACGGGATAACTCGCTATCATCACACAAGGAAAATCATTTATAACATACCACAGGCAGATATTGATCAGAAAATGAAGAAGAATGATAAGGAAACCATCAAACATATTTCAAAAAAGGAAATCATACCCGCATTGGTTAATAATTACACTCTTGACGAGTTCAACAAGATAAAGCCATTATTGGAAAATAAAAGCATTTTGCAGTTCGCTAATTAGTCAAAAAAATAATTTCGTCTTTTTTTGATACACCCGTTTTTTGTTTCGCCGGTTCGCCGGTTCATTAGCGGTTAGTAATATAAGCCGTTGCATGTCTCGCTGTAATATTCGGGGTCGTCCGTCTTTTTAATAGCCATTAATACCTCACACATGTTTTCAAAATGTGGCAATTGTGGCATTCTCATTTCAATAAACGGCATAACCATTAATTTGTCTTTAATCCTCATACCATTGTCGCCGTGTATATTCGGCATCAGTTTAAGGTCGCATTCAACGGCCTTGAAGTTCGCCCGCGTCCATTTCTTACGGGTTCCAATGAATTCACACACGAGTTTAACCACGGCCTCGGGCAGTTTGCTTCTCGCATTAGATAGGTGTAAGCCATCATTATATATATGGGTTTCTCATTTCTTTAATATGAAATTCACAGGACCTTAACGGGCAGGACAAGAAAAAAAAATGAAATTGTTTGCGGGTTGTTTAATGTTGGTTAGCCACAAATTAAATTATTTCTTCTTTTTATGACGTCCATTTTTTTGCTTATGTCAATCACATTGTCCATGAGCCATGGATAACTCTTTTTATTGTAACCTTCGGCCACATCAATAATATTTCTTACTTCTTTATAATCATCTATATTTTCAAGTTCTTTGAGTTGGTTTAAAGTGATATATAAGCCGTTGATAAGGTTCTTATTGTTCAACAACTTCAACTCATGAAATGGATTAATTGCTGGAAAATCCATCTGCTTCAAAATCGGGGCGATCAATAATAATGTTGTTAATTTTTGCTTGGATATACAAATATAACGTATCCAAATATATAAATAATTTCGTGCTGTCTTCGTCTTCAATCATTTTAATTATTTGATTGAATTTTTGATTTATCTCAGACGACATAGACCGCCCCTATATAGACGGCCTTATATAGAATGTCATATATATTTTTATAAATTTTTTATTTGTTTTTTAAATTTGCTTCATTTGTCATTATTTCTGTAACTTCTTCTTTGTTGTTGCTTCTGTAATTTTGAAGGTTCATAATTTGACATGGTAAATAAGCTACAAATTCACATATTTGGTCTGTATTTATAATATGTTTTTCATGTTGTTTGTCCTGCCGTTTTTTTAATTTATCACATTGTGTTTTGAGTTCGTTAAATTCGTTGCTCTTTAATAATAATTCATCCAAATCAAACTCTGTTGTATCGTGCCTTATAAGCGGTTTTGGTTCAAAGCCGTCGCCCGCTTGTTGTGTCTGTTGTTTTAGTTTTCTTTTTTGATAAGCTCGCCTGTTTGCTTCCTTGCGGTTCGGGTAATTGTTCATGTAATCCCGACATCTGAGACATGCTTTATAATGTAAATGTGGCTTTCTGATTTTGCATCTGCTACAAAATCCGCTCATTATATATAATTATCTTTCATAAACTTTTTTATTATCTTTTAATATATGATTGAGTTGTTGATTCTGTGCGCCGTTATTGCCCTTGTCATAAACCTTATGGGATAAAAAAAAAATAATCGCCTTCATTGATTGAATAACTACCATATATTTATTCCGTTGCTTCATGCTTTAATTTCCGCGTGTAAGATTTCATATACTCACGGCTATAATTGCGGTTGTATTCCTTTTGTTTTTCATAGTGGTTTGTTTTGTCCCGCCATGATTTTGCATATGAGCGATACGACACACATTTTTGTCTCTTTGTTATCTTTTTTAAAGTCATCTTTTGGTATCATCTTCCGGCATTGAATACATGTTTTCATTCCTTCTGGTGCTTGTTCTGATAGCCTTCTATCAACAAAATTACGTTTTGATTTTCTACAATCAGCACACAATTTGACCCGCCTGCCATTACGTCCAATAAAGTGGTCGGCTGGTTTGCTGTGCTTAGCATACGCACACTTTATCAATTCCATTGCTTTATATATAAAGTTTCATATCCTTAACATATTTAAAGATATGTGATATTATATTTTATATAGTATAATGTGCGATTGTGGAAGCAAAACTGGCTGTATTTACAATGACCCCGCTTTGTATGATAAAATATATTTGCGGATGTATAATAAGTATGTAATCAATGAAGACGACAACAACCTGTATCATGATGACGTCAATGGCTGTGAGGTAGTAGCAAGACGACTGCCCGCAATAGAAACGATACGACAAGGGACAAAATGCGGGTTATTATTTAGAATGATGTTGTTAGAGATATCATTAAAAATGACTAATAAAAACAACATTGAAAACAAAAAAGTTGTTTATAAGAGATAAGCTAGTTGAACGAATTATTAACAAAACAAAGAACTCACACCGACTAATTGCCGACGCTAAGAGAGAGAATGATATATTAAGCGACGCTTTGATGAAAGCAAGAGACAAAGAAGCACATTATAAATAAACAAACAAACAACTCAAACGGGACAACAAACGGCTAATTTACATATTAGCACAGGCCGATATTGAAGGCGATGATATTGAACCCGTCAAGGCTATTGAACCCGTCAAGGCTGTTGAACCCGTCAAGGCTATTGAAAGCAATACGGGCGAGACTACCGATGAGAGCGCAAGCGACACGACAGAGATATTGCATGATAATGTTTTATTGAAGTATGAAAGAATTAAAGGCTTTATGAACCGCCAAGGGCTATCATTAAATGTTTTATTAAAAGACAGATTTGACAAATATGAACTGATTGACAATTAATATGTGAAATTGAAATATGAACGCATACAAATTGCACACCCTGAAATATGTGAGCCCATAGCGGATATTGACGAATTTGCCGATGTTTTAATGAATACATAATTTATAACTTATGAAAGTTGTATTTGTTGCCGAAGTCTCAAAAATCTTGCTATTAAATCCGCATGAACAAGATTATATGAAGAAGTTTGTCAAGCGGGAGTTTCCACGGATAAAGCATTTAAGAGAAAGAAAAAAAAAAGAAACCGCCGAATGAACCATTAGCTCACAAAATTAATTTTGATGGTTATATTAAATTGGCGGATTAAGGGGACGAAATCAAAAATGGAATTAATAACGAGGTGGCTGTGTTGGAGTATTTGAAAAAATTTTACACCATATCAAGCAGTCAAAAGCATTACAGAAAGCAGATGAACACCAAATATTGTATATATGGTAAAATTGATGGAATTCTTGATTTTGATGAATTCAAAAAATTGTTGGAGATTAAAATTAGAGGCAACAAAGTTCATGGTGTGGAATTGCGGGAACATACACAGCTTCAAATATATATGTATCTCACGGGGTTGAACTTGTGTTTATTTTGTGAGGTATTAAACGGCAATATTGACATATATTATATTGCCCGCGATAATGAATATATAACATGGGCTCTGAATGAGGTTAATATTATTATGAATGAATTGGAAGCAGAAGCATGTGCGGGTTGATGTTGTCTAATAATTCATTTGTAATAGAGGGTGAAATGTTAGGCGGGTTTGTCCTTATTAGATACGATATGAGACATTTGAGACAGCAGAAGCCGACATTATCAACAACAATATGAATGTTTGAGCGCCGACAATAAACACACGATGACATATATTATACTGATTTATATATTTTCTTTTTTATATGTCAAGGCGGGTTAAAGATATGTGATTTATATGTTAAGGATATGAGACAAACTATATATAAGGATGCCTGACATTACATACTCCGATAAACAATACGGCTTTAATGCTTATGATGTTGTTGTTGATTATTGTATTGCGGGTGAAATATATGAAGATTTAGAGCCTCTTGAACAAAATTATTATATTCCTTTATTCCTTGCATATGATTTAACGAGTGCGACAAGCGGAATTACGTGGCCTATGGGAGACCGATTTTATTGCCGTGATATTAACGAATTAAAACGTTTTATAAAAAAGGAAATCAAAAAAATGAGTAAAAATGCGACCTCAAACCCCGTAAAGTTAAAACATATGTGCTTAGGAAACATAAAAACCTTTTGCTGTTAATGGTATCCTTCCATGGGGTGGATCTATTTATAATGATGATACAAATAAAAGTGTAAGGGTTTCGACATTATATTTGAAACGTCAAGAGATAGACCCCGTAGCCATATAAACTCATATAAAAAACCACAACAAAACAACAATTTAATTTTTTCTTGTATGTTAAAGCGGTTAAAGATATGTGATTTATATGTTAAGGATATGAGACAGGCCATATATATAGGGATGCCAAAAGTTAAACACATGAAGGAAGATAATATTAAAACAATTTATAAGACCATGATAGGAACTGATGAATTACTATCAAACCCGCAATATTTTAATGACGAAAAACTTTTAAACATTATAAACGGCGAATATGGGTTAAAAGTGTTATGTTATGAGTTAGTTAAATGTATCGTGTATAAACTTGGCAACCAAAACCACCAATATATGAAATAGTATAGCATAAAATTAGAGTGTCCGAATTCAACAAAAAAACATATTATAATGTAGGTTATACGACGAAAAACGAAGAATTATATAAAACATGTGGGGGTGATTATGATTACGAACGGATGGCTTTTAGTAATACTCATTTATTATCATATAGGCCAGATGATAAAACATGTAAAATAGGCAAACAACAACAAAAAAGGAAAACGGCAAACGAATATGACGATTTAAGCACTATATTGAATATGTTGGAGAATGCCACGTTATTATCAATTAAATATAAAACAAAAAATGTTGAATTTGAAGAAAACAACCAACATTAAACAACCCGCGACAACAAACTACAAACAGCAATTTAATTTTTTTCCTTTTGTCATAGTCCGTTAAGGTTATGTGAATTATATATTAAAGAAATGAGAAACTCTTATATATAAGATGGCGTATGTCTATCTGATGCGAGAAAGCAACCTGCCCGAGGCCGTGGTTAAATTAATCTGTGAATTTACCGGAACCCGCGAGCAATGGACGAAGAAGAAGAAACAAATTTTAAACGGGCAAATTGTGAAATTGGACAGGCTTCTTTATTCCACAAAAACACCCGTTAAACTACTGACACACGAAAGCAATTATTATTATTCTTCTTATGACGTGAAAGAACACATTAGCAAGAGTATTAATAATATAAAAATCTTAGAGGAATTTACAGAGAACAAGAGCTATTTTATAGAGAGATATTTTACTATATGCTAGCCCGTTTCTCGCCCTCTGAAGCCGAGAATGTGAGATATGGCGACGACATAAGAAGATTAATTGATTTATCATACAAAACAATTGAAGAAAACAAGCAACATTAAACAACCCGCAAACGATTTCATTTTTTTTTGTCCTGCCCGTTAAGGTCATGTGAATTTCATATTAAAGAAATGAGAAACCCATATATATAATGATGGCTTACACCTATCTAATGCGAGAAGCAAACTGCCCGAGGCCGTGGTTAAACTCGTGTGTGAATTCATTGGAACCCGTAAGAAATGGACGCGGGCGAACTTCAAGGCCGTTGAATGCGACCTTAAACTGATGCCGAATATACACGGCGACAATGGTATGAGGATTAAAGACAAATTAATGGTTATGCCGTTTATTGAAATGAGAATGCCACAATTGCCACATTTTGAAAACATGTGTGAGGTATTAATGGCTATTAAAAAGACGGACGACCCCGAATATTACAGCGAGACATGCAACGGCTTATATTACTAACCGCTAATGAACCGGCGAACCGGCGAAACAAAAAACGGGTGTATCAAAAAAAGACGAAATTATTTTTTTGACTAATTAGCGAACTGCAAAATGCTTTTATTTTCCAATAATGGCTTTATCTTGTTGAACTCGTCAAGAGTGTAATTATTAACCAATGCGGGTATGATTTCCTTTTTTGAAATATGTTTGATGGTTTCCTTATCATTCTTCTTCATTTTCTGATCAATATCTGCCTGTGGTATGTTATAAATGATTTTCCTTGTGTGATGATAGCGAGTTATCCCGTCTCTATTAACCCGCGGGACATAATACACATACTCCGTGTATGTCTCGTGTTTGATTGTTTGACCCTCCGGCCTTGTTGTTGGCGCTGTGGCCGAGCCAAGTGGCCGACCGCGTCCTGCTTTCTTTTTTTCTTCCATTATATGATATATATAAAATATTTCTAAAATAAATATTTAATTTTTATTTTTTATTTTTCATATAATATATCACAATGTTAAAAACTGATATTCAATGTGCAGACAATGTCAAAGTTGTCATGCCCGAGCCTTCAAGGCTGTTAAGGTTAAGTGAATTATATGTTAAAGATATGAGCAACGATAAATATAGGATTAAGAGTGTTAAAGAAATGAGCACCGCCGACAAAATCAAAAAGCAAGCGATTGAAGACGCCGAAGCCATGAGTGCTTTGATTGAAGCCGAACTTAAACAATTGAAACCTGCGGAAAAGGCCGAGCCGGTGGCCGATGTGGTGGTTGATGTGGTAGCCGATGTGGTAGCCGATGTGGTAGCCGATGTGGTAGCCGATGTGGTAGCCGACGCGGTGGCGGTTATTGAAGCACCTTTGACTTATTCTTTGAAAATCCCTGATTATGTGCTTACTACGGCTACAACTGATGCTTTGAAAAAGAGGCAAGAGAGATGGAAGTCGCAGAAAGTCAAGAAGTGCGATTTTACGAACTGGCAACTCTATCAAGCACAAGAAGCAGAGCGTGCGAGACTTTTGACTATTGAGGCAGTCATTGAAAATCCTTTATCTTACAAGCTAGATATGCCTGCTTATGTGTTGGCCGAGGCAAAAACCCCAGTCCAAGAGCGTAAGATTACGGACTGGAAACTATCTGCTTACAATGACTGCGATTTTACAAAGTGGCAATTGTATCAAGCACAGCAAAAAGCACTAATTCAACAGCCCGAGACTAAGAAAGATGCTATTATGCTTACGGAAATATGCGACCTGACTAAGCTGAAATATATAGTTAATAATCCTGATAAATTCAAGCACCTGATAAGAGCCGAATGCTTTGAAGATGAAAAATATGACCCGTTTGGAATTGCGAGAAGTTATGCGGATGCCTACAATATCATTAGCAAGCAGATTGCAATATCATACCGACAAAGAAACGGCCTTGGCCGGTATTTTGCTAATAAAGGTTTAAGCCTTCAAGATTTGGCACGCGAAATACGGCACACAATAGCCCGTGGTCATTATGTTGATATTGATATGGTTAATGCACACCCTGTCATATTGGCTTTTATCTGTGCTAAGCACGGCTTGCCGACACCTGTATTGAATGCTTATGTGCGTGATAGAGATACTATCATTAAGCAATCGAGGTTGAACAAAGAAACTATTAAAAAATGTTTTCTTAGTCTGACTAATGGCGGGCGTCATGACTTCAATGAGGTCGTTAGCAATACTAAATTGAACCCTGAGGCTAAGGAGTTTATTATCAAATTCAAAGCCGAATTAACTGATATACATAAGAAATTAGCAAGCTTACCAGAGTATGCTGAGTTATTTGAACAACGGCGCGACATTAGAAAACAAGCGGGCAAAGACTACAACCATGATGCAAGTCTCGTCAATGCTTTGATGTGCGACATGGAAAACGATATTTTAATGGTTATTTACGAGACACTAGACAAGCCCGAGAGATGTGTGTTATGTTTTGACTGGCTAATGATACCGCGTAATCATGAGGCCGATTTGGTAAAATGTGAGAAAGCGGTGGCCACCACTTTGGGTATTAATATTAAATTGGTTATCAAGTCGATGAACGAAGGTTTTGATGAAGCACTATTTCAAGCAATGAGTCCAGATAAAAAAGAAGATGTAGCAAAAAAGATGATTGGTATGTCATTAGATGACAATGTCAATGATAGCAACATTGCCGACTGCTTCCATATCATTATGGGCGACTACATCATTACGATTAACGAAGCGCGAGACGGCTATATCTGGGATGAAACTAATTGTATATGGAAGCCTTCCAGCTCAAGTGCGTTAATGTTGAAAGTTGTAGTTTTGAAAGATGTAGTAGGAAACGTGCTTGAACATTTTAGAGAGAAACAACATAAAGCCGAGGGTAATCAAGTTAAATTCTATATATTGAAAGTTAAGAATACTATTAACATTAGAAACAGAATTCAAAGTGCTAGAGGTGCCCGCGATTGTTGGACTTTTGCCAAGGACTTGTTTCTTAATGAAAACTTTGAAAATGCACTCAATATAAATCATGACCTCTTGCCGATAAAATCTAAGCTCGTGATTGACTTGCGAACACGTGCCACACGTGCGAGGACTAAGGAAGACATGTTTAGCCTGGAGTGTCCTGTTGAATTCATAACCGCCGATAAGAGAACTGATGACGATAGACGTGGCCTAGCGAAATTTGTGGAACCGATATTTATGAGAAATAAGGAGTATATAGACTATTGGCAGATTAAGCTAGGCTCATACCTTAGCGGGCGGATTAATCGTGATATTGATATTAATCATGGCGATGGCAAAAATGGTAAGTCATTGTTAATGACTGCACTATCTACCATATTGGGCGAATTCTTTGGTTATATAGGTAAAAATGTAGTTGTATGCGATGTGAGAGCTCATAAGAAAGATAATGCAGGAAATCATACAAATCATTTGATGCAGATTAAAAACAAGAGCTTGTCAGTGTCCAAGAAATAACAGACGACGAAAAAATACATGGTGAAATGGTTAAAAACATAGCAAGCAACGACCCTATTGAAGGCGTGCGAGAGGTTTATGGCCGTAAAACTACTACATTAACACCGATGTGTAAATTGATGATTAACACGAACCACATACCAAAATTTGATAGCACAGATAATCCAGTCATAGATAGGTTGGTGTTTAATCCATTTAACTCACGCTTTCTTACTAAAACCGCTTTGAATGAAGAAAAGATAACGGGCGGTATGATACCGCGGAATACAATTATGAAATAGCGGAAATTGATATCGTTGATAAGGATAATAAAGAAGGCCGTTATATTGATGTGCTATTTAGTTGGATGATTGAGGGATGCGTGAAATATTATCAATGCCGTGATGGAGGTATTGAAAAGCCTGCTTTAGTTAAGAAATATGTTAATGCGAAAATCACCGAGAACGATGTTGCTGCGACATGGGCGTCTTTTAGATGCGAGGTTATCACTGCCGACAATTGGAAGAATATTGATAACGAAAGCAAACGCAATTATTCAACTTCTTCTATGGAGTTATTTGAGGATTTTGTGAGATGGGGTAAAAATAATGGTTGTTTATATATATATATGATCATTTATGTATTCACGACTTGTCCAACCGCAAAGTATAAAACAAGCCTTAAAAAAGTAAAAAAACCAACATAGGACATATAGAAAACATACATAGAAAAAAAAAAAGTGTCAAATGTTAACATAAATTTTTCTAACTGAGCACATTAAGAGAGATTTTGACGAAAGGACACATAAACCATATTTTTATTTCATAAAAATATATATAAACTGCGTGTATATGGTTTATGTGTCCTTTCGTCAAAATCTCTCTTAATGTGCTCAGTTAGAAAAATTTATGTTAAACATTTGACACTTTTTTTATTTTCTATGTATGTTTTCTATATGTCCTATGTTGGTTTTTTACTTTTTTAAGGCTTGTTTTATACTTTGCGGTTGGACAAGTCGTGAATACATAAATGATCACACAACAAAATGGGGGGAAGGGGGGGGGGATAACACAATTAGAAAACCCAGTCAATTCAATAAAAAATTATTTTAATCAATGGGGACAATCCAATTAATGCTATCTTCATTTTCTCCCACTTTTTTCATTAAGGCGGAAAGAGAAGGAAAGACAAGGATTTCATCCCTCTCCCCAACCTTGAGCGAAACGAGAAAGTAAGTTTTCTTTCTCGGGTTCCTCATGGTTCTGTCCAGAGGAACCCAAGCGAAAAGATAATCCTCACTTCGCTCGTTATCATGGCGAGTAAAATACTTGACGTTCTTGTGGAAGGCGTCAAAACCATTCACCAAACCGATGCCAACAAACCCAGCAGACACACGTATGAGTTGCGTGTCTTTGTTTTCAGGGGCTTTTTTCTCAACTCGCGCCCAAGTCTTCCAGAAACCTACAACCACATTCATTGTCATAAAAAAGAAACAATTGAGTTAGGACTTACCCGTAGGAGCAGGGGCAGGGGCAGGGGCAGGAGTTGGATTGATGTTCATTTCACCAACTCCTTCAACTAATTCGTCAGGCTCCCCCATATTCTATTACACACACCAAAAGCATGTGTAATAGAAATTTCTTTGAATTAGGGTGGGATTGGAACCCCTGGTTTTTAAGAAAACCAATTACGCAAAGTCTTTTTATTCCGAGTTGCTATCCGCACTCTCGGTTCTATAGACTCTGTGCATGTTTCTATTGTGTTCTCGTTTAATATTTCTATTAATGCTATCATTTACGTGTTCATTAATACCATCACTGGAGTATTTGTTAAAAGAAGAATTAAACGATAAATGTTCTTTCTCAATACCAACGAGAATTCTATTCACGACAATGGCGGAAAGTTGGCCACGATTATCATTTTTCCACTTATAGAAATTATCGCGTTCTTTGTTTATTTTTTTCCAATTTCTTTTGTCTCATTCTAAAAAGTTTATCTGACTCTACTTCATTATTTTCAATACTTAATCGTTGCAACATCTCATTAATAGCATCAACCTTGACTCATGTCAGGCTGTTTCTTTTCAACAAGACGAGCGATTTCTTTATCCGCTTTAGAAATTCTTTCTTCGCATATTATTTTATCTTTTTTGAGTCTATCTATTCCTCTCTTCATTGTTTCAAATATTTCAATCCATTCATTTTTGGTTTTAAGTCTATCCGAAATTGTATCTTCAGCCATACTTGTTGCGCCAAAACTTCGTTTTTTTGGCGCAAGCAAATATTTCGCAGTAAGGGGTTTTTGGCGCACTGGCGCAAAGACATATTCACGGAAATAGAATTTCTAGAATTTTCTCTAAAGTCTGATGTGTATTTTTTTATTGATGTGATTGATGAAAAACTTTGAGGTGAATCTGGTATAGATTAATTGGAAGGGTGCTCATACTCGGTTTTCTGTGTCGTGGGTTCAATTCCCATTCGTTCCCTACCAGATTCACCTTCGTTTTTATTTTTTTTTGCTCATATCAAATACTTCAAGTACTTTATTTTTCAGCAAATTATTTAGGGTTTCGTGTGGTGGCAAAATGGTTAGTAAGCACGTCGTGAAAAAAAAATAGTTGCAAGTTCAATTCTGATTGATGTTTTATCTCCACACGGCAACCTTTTTTTGCCTAGCCATAACGATTTTTTTGGTGAATATAAGAGCAGGGTGAGTGAAAATATCTTCTCCTATTGCTGTTCAAGTCTGTCCAAGTCCTGTCCAACCCTGTTTTTTAAAGGTCGGCCAATTTTCGCTTATTAAATTTCTATATTTTTTGTATAATTCTTCTTCGTATTACACCTGTCCAACCTGTCCAACCTTTTATAAAAAAAAGTAAATTTTTTTCCCTCCCCCCCTTTTTATAATGGACACACAAAAAAGTTTCTAAAAAAAAAAGGTCGGACTCGGCCACCTCGGCCACGATTAATACTAAGACGAATCGTCGCACATAGCCTGCTTAATACCACTCTCAGCCGTCCAAGTCGCCAAACGGCGATTTCCGTGTTTCTAGCGCGAGTGGATTTTCTATTTAAAATAATTAAAATAATATAATTATATATATAAGAGATATAATGCCAAGGACACCTCAATTCACCAAGGAAGAAATCGTTCAACGGAGAAGGGAAAGGGCGAAAGCATTTTTGAAGGCTCATTCCGATAAGAATAGGGAAAATGCGAAGGCATACTATTATAAGAATCAGGAGAGAATAAAATTATTGCGGAAGGAGAAATACGAAAAACAAAAAGCCGAATTACTTGAATTAAGGGCTTTTCGCAATAGTATGTTAAATAATATATAATTTATTTTATATATAAAAATATATACACTATTATATAAACCATGGACACCTCTCACCGCCGATCGTATTGGACATATTATGAAGACTTACAACTCCGTTTGGATTACGTGAATGGAAGTTATTTTCTAAATCTAGTCAATGCCGTTTCATTTCTATCACCCGATGGAAAGTGGAACACGGCCGACTGGAAACTTATGGAAAGTATAGAAAAAGGAGAAGAACAATATTGTTGTTGCTCGCACGAGATTACAAAGAATTACATTGTAAAAAATGTAAAAAACGGGAGCGAAATGATGCTAGGCTCTGAATGTATCAAGCGGTTTAAGAACGATAAAATGAACGAAGACTTGTCATTGCTCATCCGCACTCTTGACAATCCAAACATTAAATTTTGTTGTTATTGTGATAGCAATAGGGCAATACCAAAAAAGATTGTAGAAAAGTATCCGAACAGAGACAAGTATTATCACAAAGCCTGCTTAATAAATAGATTGAAGCATTGCGAACATTGCGGACAATACAAAGGATTTATTCCCTGCGGGTGCTTGAATAAGTAAGAAAAGAAACAAGTTTTTTTTTGTCATAACGAGATATAAAAAATCCTAATTACCTATTAAGGACAATGATTTACATGGATATATGGATATATAGAATAATTAATTTATTTTTATAAAAATATCCGAGCGACTATATAACATGACCGCACCGACACTGACCAACAACCAATGGTATTACAAACAAGAAGAAGCACTGAGAGATAAACCACAAGATGCGGTTCTTATCAAGTGGGGGAATAAACAATTTACCACTATGCCATGCCAAGAGGATTTCATTGAATTGATTGAAAACATGCCCGATGACCAAAAGCAATACTATGAAGTATTAATGGAAAACAAACCCCAACGAATGTTTGCCGACATTGATGGCGGGCGATGAATTATCAATCACACGAGAAAAAATGTATGACCGGTGGAACACGCTTATGAAAAATGTATTTGCCAATATGGGTTTGAAGTATAATCCCAAAAAAGCCAAATACTTGGACGCGAGCAAGAATGTAAAATGTCGTGCCATTTTTCTTACGATAACCGCTTGGTGTTTAAAAACTGCGAAACACAAAAAGAATTTTGGAAGTATGTAGAAGTGGTGATTGAAAAAGATTATCCCAACCTCTGCTTCACGTTTGAACGAGCCGACAAGAATATTGAGTTGCGAACCATACTTGATATTTCCGTCTATAACAAAAACAGGGCTTTCCGCACTATCTACTCTCATAAAGAGGATAGCGACCGCGTTTTGCTTCCGTATTCATACACCCCAAAAACAAACACATTGAAATTGCTACAAGATGTAGAAATAGATGATTATCTGATTATGCGCCCCGATGACAATACATTTTACGACGTCAAAATTCCCGAATATACAACTTTGAAGCGATATCAACATATTACGTTGGACGAAATACGCGAAATTATACTCAGCAAAATACCAAATGTAGAAATTGTTGAAATAAAGCAGAGAATGTTTGTTTTAAAAACCATAGGGACACGAGTATGTATTATAAACGGAGAAGAAAATAAAAGCGACAATTGCTATGTAGTATGGAGAAGAGACGGGCTATATTTCTACTGCCACGATAGCACTTGCGAGGGTAAATGCATGAAAATTCACGAATTATCGTCCCCCATCGTCCGTAATATCAACACGATTGATGACCTGCGCCGACTCGCCAGCGAATGTAATAGTATAGAAAAATTCAAAGAGTTGATAGATACTGCTTTGGCATATATGAATGAATCATACACTTTTGCTAACTTGGCAAAGCCGACTATAATTGAAGAATGCGTTGATTCCAAAGGCAAGAAGGTATTTCGCTACAAGACGGAATCAGCAATGGAATCATTCTTCAAAAACAAAAGAGTAAAGACCAATCTATCAAAGGAGGACTGGATAGCGCTAGGTAAAAACCCCGCAAAATTGAATGTTGTTGATTTGTATAAAGTATGGACTACACACCCGAGAAGACGCGAAGTAAATGACGTAATCTTTGACCCCAAGGCATACTTTGATAACGACAAACAAGGATTTTATAACTTGTTTAAGGGTTTTGAAATCCCAGCGGACAGATTAGGAGACGTGAAATCCTTCACGGCAGAAAAAGAAAAAAATGAAGCATTCTTTCAACATATCCTAAACAGATGGTGTGGGGGAAGTCAGGACATATATAAAAAGGTGCTTGATATGTTTGCGAGCATTTACCAAAAGCCGTGGCAAAAACTACACTTATCATTAGTTTTGACAAGCACTGAACGAGCAGGTAAGGGTATTATTCTTGAAATATTTAAAGACATAATTGGTGCCGATTATTACTTCCAGCCGTCCTACGTTAGAGAAATATTAGGCGATTTCAATGCGCAACTCGCAAAAGCAATCGTAGTATTTATGGACGAAATGGTTTGGGGTGGTGATAAAGAACGAACGGGAACAATTAAGAAACTCGTATCAGAAAACACGCTCACTCTTAAACAAAAATATTTACCAAATCTAACATTAGAAAATATGTTATTTCTAGTCCTTGCTTCAAACGAAGAGTGGGTAGTGCCAGCGGGAACCACAGAGCAACGATGGCTAGTCCTTGAAGTGTCTGATGAACTGGCACTTATGAAATCAGACGAAAAGAGAAAAGTGATTGCGGATATTAGATCTATTGACAGGCAACGACTGGCGAAGTTTCTTCTTGAACGAGACCTTAGCGAGTTTAACGACCGCGAAACAATCATTACAAAGGGGCTACGAGAACAAAAAGTGAAATCTCTTTCAAAGTTGAGAAAGTGGTGGTTGGATTGCTTGAACTTGGGATATATTACAAACCAATTTTCAGGAATTCGTTTTGGTGAAGAAGTTTCAAAAGAAGAATTGTATGATGTGTATAAAGCAAATGCGAATGACCCGCACACTTCGCGAGTCAGTTTCTGACTAGTCTTAGAAAACTGATGCCAAGTATGGTAGAAAAGAAGAAAACGATGGAAGCAGGTGCGCGAGTTAGATACGTAGATTTACCAACATTAGAAGAGTGTAAAAATCAATGGAAGGTTATTTATGGTGATAATGAATGGGCGTTTGACGATGACGATGATGACGATGAATAAACAACATAAAAAACTGATTTTTTTTTTTGCTTATATATAGCATGCCATCAACCAAAGGAGAGTATCTGAGCCAAATAGAAAAATGGACTCATTTAAGTAGCGACATAAAACTGCCAACAAGCAAATCGCTCAAAACTGAAATTGTCGCATTTTACGAAAAATACCGACCCGAACAACCCCCGCAGAGTGATAATGTTGAAGTTGTATTACCCTCCGTTGATACATTGAAGAAGGTAGTTTTTAATGACGAACCAGAAGAATTTACTCCTTTTAAAGAAAGTGATTTGAAGGAAACTGGTATTACTGAAATCTAGGCCAACGTAGGAGAAGAATTGGCGAAAAAAGAAATGCCAGTTTTAGAAGCAAAAGAGGAACCTGCGCCAGTTAGGGAAAAGAAAACACCGATTAAAGCAAAGCGGAATCCGCCCGAGAGCGGATATAGTTGCTATGAAATAATAACGGCACATTTGAAAGTATCAAAAGACCCGTTTAATTTCTTGTATATGAAAGTTGAAGACCGGACCATATTACAGGAGGATATGAAGAAATGGCACGAGAGTAGATACGCACACATACCACCAGACCAACGTCCTATTCTTAAATATGGTAAGTTAGATTATAAGACGTTTGTCCGCGATGTCTTATCTCAACACGAGGGCAAACTCACGAAATTAAAAGATATGTACGACAGGTTTCATGTGTAAGAGGCGGTTAGTGCTATGTCTCTCATCACATCAATATTAAAATATGATGGTTTAAAAGATACATAATCCGCAGATGCCGTTTTATAATATACTTCCAATGTTATTGGAGCATCTGTCTCATATGTCAATAAAACCTCATTAGTCGTATTTCCAGAAATGCGTATTGTTCTATTATTGGTGGTATCCGCGGGATTTGGACAAGTCATTAACCATATCATTTTCATTTGGACTCCGTATCTTTGAATTAGCCATACACAATCAAAAGACTTATACTCAATGGCGGTTGTATAATTTAGCACTTCGCTGTAAAAATCATCAAAATTGGTTCTGTTTTATGAAACCAAAACTGAAAGGTTCCTATTCCAGACGGGGCGGGCAAATTCAAAGACCTGCGAAAAGCAACTTTAATGAAATAACCATATCCTAAATTAGATATTGTTTTTGCTACCATAACCGCCAGTGCAAAGAGTGGTGAATGTGGAACTTTCCATCCACGACCTAAGATCAAGGCCAACATAAGCATTTTGAATGTTTCTTGTTAATGTCGGGGTAGCAGTGATTGCGATAGTTTTCGTATCAATTGACTGCTGTTCTTGTGATCGGCCGAATATATTCATTTTTTAAGACTATATATATATCTTATATTATAAGATTGGATATAAAATAATAGAATTAAAATATGAATCATGTAGGCAGTCCGTGGGCATATCACTATTACGGCTCTGTGATAATAGACGAGGATTTAGAAGTTGATGGTGTATTATATGGCGATCATATTGAAGCAAACTCAATACAAGCAAGGACTGACGACATAGCAATATCGTCGCGAAATAATAACTCTTCTTTGTTGATATCTGACAGCGGATATGTGTCAATTAATAACGAATACGATTTACCAATAGCGGACGGCACGGCTAATGAAATATTAAAAACAGACAGGTTGGGTAATACTTCATTTGCTACATAAGTTATATAAGCGATTTTGAATTGGATAAATTAACGGATGTAGTCATAACGGGCACACCCAACAGCGATCAATTGCTTATTTACAGCACAGGGCAATGGAGAAATACAACATCACCTTATCTGAGATTAGACGGTGCTTTCAATATGACGGGAACATTAAATATGGAAGGGCAAAGCATAACAAATGTCAATCTTGTTGATGGTGTTGATGTTTCTGTTCTTGATACTTCGGTGGTTAAACTAACAGGAAACCAAACAATAACGGGGAATAAGGATTTCGTGGATAAAATATCAACATGGTATGGGAAACCGATAATCGTAGGTAGATCAACAAAAGGAATAGGTGCGACTGGTGGATTGGAATTGTATGGTAATTATGGCGACCGAACTGGTGGTGCGCACATGCAAGCAATTACATCAGAAGACATTTATCCTACTTTTTCGTTAGTCAATTTAGGACATGGTAGTGTGGGTATGGCCTTTGATGCTTATATGGACTCTAACGGATGGGAATCTAGTTATGCGACTTCAAGTTTTGCGATCGCAAAAGTTAATGAAAAATTTAGATTTTTGTATGGTATTGGGAGCATCATTGGGGATGTTGTTCCATGGGACACTGCTCTGGAAATTGACACAGCAGGTTTATTAACCGCGAAAGCAATAACGGCGAGTGGATTAATAACGGCAAATGCGGGATTAAATATGGGAGGGCAAAGCATAACAAATGTAAATCTGGTTGATGGTGTTGATGTTTCTGTTCTTGATACTTCGGTGGTTAAAGCTAACAGGAGACCAAACCATAGCGGGTATTAAGACATTTAGCAGTATAATAAATGCTAGTGCGGGGATTGATATGAAAAGCCAAAGCATAACAAATGTTAATCTTGTTGATGGCGTGGATGTTTCTACTCTTGACACTTCTGTCGTTAAACTAACAGGAGACCAAACCATAGCAGGAAACAAAAAATTTACATCAACTTTGGAAGTAAGTGGTTCGTCCAATCCTACTACTTTTGACGGCATTGGCATAGCCTTTGATACAAAAATAGGAATGATTGCCGCACAAAAAACAGCAACAGCGACTTGGTATCCGATACAAATAACGGGTTCGTATGTAGAGTTATACTCGGGTAATACTTTAATTATAACCGCAACTGGCACTACACTATCTTTGAATAACAACAAAATAACAAACTTAGCCACACCATCAGCAACAACGGACGGAGCAAACAAAGGTTGTGTTGATACAAAAAACGGGCAAAATGTGAAACTAACAGGAAACCAAACCATAGCAGGAATCAAGACATTTAGCAGTGCCCTTGAAATAACAGGAAATTCAACGAATGCGACAACAAAAGGAACATTCGTGGTTTTTAACTCCACAGCCAATATAGGAACTATCGGATGCCTTGATATGGGCACGGGCGTAAATTATAACTTTGAAATAAATGCCAAAAAAATAAGTTTCATTATTGATGGAGCAATCGTCGGTTGGGTAAATGCTTCGGGGCTAGATTGTAATAGTAGCAAAATAGCCAACCTTGGAACTCCAACATTAGCGACGGACGGAGCGACAAAAGGGTATGCGGACACATTGGACTGGCAAAATGTAAAACTAACAACAGACCAAACCATAACAGGAAGTAAAACATTTAATGGGGCAAGCACTACGATAAAATATCTAACTTTAACGAACAATGCTGATTTTAATAATCAAACTATCACTAATGGTGGAAATATAACATATAATGGGGCGAGGATATTAAACCAAAATGGAGGAGATATATTCTTTTCACAGACATCAGGAGATTATCAGTATTTCTTATTTACTCTAAATACTGCTACAAGTGGAACCGCGAACCAACGAGGTTATGTATTTACGAATGTAGCATCTGATGTAAAAGGGGCGGGACTTTATATTTCAAAACTTTTGGATAATAAAAGTGCTTCGTCTGACATTGTCCGTTTTAACAGTGCTGGGGGTATGCGGCTTTATGGTGCCTTAGATATGAACTCAAACAATATAACAAATGGCGGAACAATAACTGGAACGACAATTACTTCAACCGCGGGTATATCAACGACGACACTAACGGCAAGTGGATTAATAACGGCAAACGCGAGTATATCAACAACAACAGCAACCGCAAGTGGATTGATAACGGCAAATGCTGGGATTACATACACTGGCACACTAACGTCAGCAACAAATACAAGTGGAGCGAAAATAGGAGTTCAGGGAATAACAGACGGAACAAATGCAAAAGGAATATTTCTATGGGATACGACTAATACGAGTTGGGGGATTTATGCAGCATCTGGCGGAGGTGGAAACACTAGAAGTTTGGCAAATGGTTTGGCGGTTTCTGGAAATGATTTTAGTTCGTATAGTTTTCGGTTTAGGGTTGCTAATGATTCTACAATGGGTTTTGTATGGGAGAATTCAGCAGAGCAATTGTTGATGTCGTTGAATGGACTCAATGGGACTTTATGGACAAAAGGATTGATTACGGCAAATGCGGGAATTACATATTCTGGGGTGCTATCATCGGCATTAGCATCAACTAATGGGGCAAAAATAGCAATTCAAGGACAAACAGACGGGGGTAGTAGCCGCGGAATATTTGTATGGGATGCTACTGATTCAAACTGGGGGATTTATATGTCTCAGTATGGGACAAATAAAGCATTAAGCGGAACAGGAACAGCACCAGCAGGAGGAGGCGGAGGATTAACTTCTTATGCTATTAGATTTAGAGTTAATGGTTCTTCAACGAGTGGGTTCATATGGGAGAATAATTCAAATACTGCTTTAATGTCATTAAGAGCGAGCGATGGGCAATTATGGGTATTGTCTAATCCAATTCAATATTCAGACAGGAGAAAAAAAGAAGATATAAAGGAATGTTTAGGCTTAGATTTTGTTAATAAGTTAAATCCAGTTTGCTATCGTATGATTGATGACAACAAGAAATGTAGGACTGGCTTAATAGCACAGGAATTAGAAGAAATACTAACAGAAATGGATATGCTAGATTTTGGCGGTTTTATAAAAGAAACAATTATGGTTCCCTGTCCAAAAGCAAAGAAAAGAATACGAATTGAAAGGTGTGAGTGTTAATCCAGAAGATGTTAAATGTATTGATAGTGGTGATGTCGGTTATGGTATAGGTTATTCAGAGTTTATCGCACCATTAATTAAGACCGTTCAACAATTATCAGAAAAGATAGTTAATTTAGAAAAAGAAAATAATAATCTCATGAATATACTACAAGAAATTAGAGAAAATGTCAAATAATACGACTAGACTTCACAGACCACCACCTATTATGGATATGGATGGCGAACTAACTCCAGAATTAAAGTCCCGTGTTCTTGAAGTAGAACTAAAGACTGAGGAGAAAAAAATAGAGCACGAATTGGAAGATAACTGGAATTGTTGTTGTATAAAAAACAGACCGACAGACAGCAGACTTATTAAATACTTATTTCAAATGGGTGTCATCGTTGCCATTATAGCCCTTTGTATCGTAAGGCTATCTGAAAAGAACTTACCATGCGAGGTTGCTAATACTTATGTCGGTATTTTGACTTTACTCATAGGAATTTGCCTTCCTTCACCAAGTTCTGGGGGTGGTAAGAAGTAAATCACAAATTACCACATTCATATATATGCGTCATATACCATCTATTATCGCCAACACACATCAAAGGCAGTGCCTCATCAAAACTACGACACATATTATTTCCGTTATTTATGAAAACACACTTAAACCCAGTATCTACCCCTTGCTTTATACAATAAGCACACGATTCATTCTTTTTTTCTGAGTATCGCGAGTAAAAGTCGCAGGCAGTCCGCGACATAGTATATTAGCGGAGCACGCAAATAGCAATATTAACAACATATATTATCCCTCTTCTTTAATTATATTTTTATAAACCGCCTCTCGTTGCTTATCTGATAGCGGTAAGCGGTAAAGGATATTTTCAGGTTTTCTAAAAATATTGGGGTTTCTATTCACTAAGTTATGAGTGATGCGGATTTGGTCAATTTCCTTCCCTAGCCTTTCCAACTCTTCAAGTTGTTGCTCGTCTTTGCTTTTTTCTTTTTTATTTTCCATCTTATATAATAGCGGATATAAAAATTGCCACACGAAAAACCATTTTTTACATATTACAACGAAATTAGACGCGAACATAAGTATTTGTTGGATGAAGCAGATGCTGATTGGGCTGAACAAGTTAATGAAGGTATCAATAATCAAGCCCGCGAGAGGCTTAGAGCGGATAGATTGTTGGATGCTTCAACAAAGAGGGGGAATACTATGGAGGATTTAAAAGATAAGATTAGTGCGTTGGACAATAAGCAAAGTATTTATGTAAATATGAATTACGATGAACTGAAATCGCACCTTCAAGATGACGGCGTTGATATGAAAGAATTTGAAAGAAAACACGGAACTGCCCCCATGAACGAACAAATGATTGAAATGCGAAAATTAGCAATAGCTACCGATAAATATGATATAGCGCACATAGAAGACAATATCCAGGAAATGAAGCGTGATATAGCACAATTGGTAAAACAAGAATATAAAGAAGAAGACTTAAAACGATTAACCGATAAGGGCTTAACGTATATGAAAAATAAAGGCAAAGCGGACAAAACTAGCGTAATACGAAGAGAGGATAGAAAGCAAGCGGAGCAGGATTATAAGGAATGGAAAGAAAACCGATAAGAGTGGGAGAGAAAACACCCAGATGATGCTTTAATAGAAGCACAGATAGGCGACGAACACAAGATGCTTGTGCCACGAATAGGTGATGACCCCCGAAGCGTAGAAAGATTTGTTGATGCTATTATTAGAAGTATTCAGGAGATAATTATGAGTCCCAGACTTAACAGATTACTTAACCTTGCTACAGGTGCTGGGCGATATGGTGTGATAAGGCTAGCGTGGGGGCAGATATTGAGATTAATTGCCAACAATCCACAACTACGTGCGATGAATGTTGGATTACTTGGAAGAAGAAGAGCAGATGCTTTCAATACCCTTTTGCTAACACTAGCGAGAAATGAAGCGCCAGAGGGTTTGCCTCCGCCTAATCCTCGTTTAATCGCAAGCGGACAACAAAGAATAGGTGATTATGTGTTGAAGGATATGTTGAGAAGATTAGGCTTACAGGTATCAACAATGATGGCATGGCAGACATTTAAAACAGGCGTAGAGACTATGACAGTTCTCGGCCTTGGAAAAGCATTTAAAGAAATATATAAAACATGGTCTGCTCAACCAGATGCTCTCATTAAGTTGGAAGAAAAACGAATTCATACTGAGGGAAGTAATTATAATGGTGGAGGCACACGAGTGGAAAGCCGTCTTCAATTAGAAGATAGAACTCGTGGCAAATTTCCTTACATTCTCCCAGCAGATGCTTACCAATATGAGTGATTATCTAACGAGTAATGGATTGGCTACGGCCGAAGTTGCCAAGAGTATTTTTGACAATTACAACTCAAGGTTTTCAAAAGCGGATATATCTAGAATGGCCTTAGAAGCACAGGGGAGGGCACGTGGTGGAGTATCTTTTTGGGATGCGATGAAGTTTTGGAAAACTATCAAAACCACTCCTCCAGATGCGAAGTATAACGGATTTATAGGCGACGTAGATAAAACATTGATGTCCATGATTTGTATCATGAAAAATGTGGGCAGTTTTGATAAGGATGCGACATTTAAAGTAAATAAAGTAGCCAATCCTGCTACATTTAATAAACAATATGCGGAACTCGTTGATGGTTTTAATCAAATGGTGAAATCACAAGAAAAAGCCGATGGCGTGAAAGGATATTCTCTTATCGCACCAGCAAATGAAACTACAATTAATAATTTTATAGAAAAAATAAATACACAGAGCACAAAAGATATTCCACCAAGTATAGAGAAGGATATAGTTGTTGAGGTTCAACACACACCAAATCAAAACAAAATGGTAGTAGCACCTAATGCTGACTTAATCGGACTGGGCAATAACTTGGCTATACTTGATGATAAAGGCGCCCAAACGAGGCACTTAAAGGGATTTGTTAAATCGTTGAGAGAGAAAACTGGAAAGAAAATTAAACTTTCCAATTATGACGATCCAAAAGTTGGATGGGAAGAGGCCATCAAACAAGCACTAAATCAAGGTGCTAGTATATCAGACGTAGCAGATGCAGATGATATTTTGGATAAGAGAATTTATCAAGAAATGCGGGGTAAATTGACACAGGAACAAATGGAGCAATTGACGGAACTAGAAATAATAGACGAAGAATTTGAAAGGGCAAAACCTAAATATCTAACGCCAGCATCGCAACCCCGACCAATACCAGCACCGCAAACCATGCCACCACAAACTCAACCACCAGCACCACAAACCATGCCACCGCAAACCATGCCACCGCAAACCATGCCACCGCAAACAACACAAGCACCAGCACCACCAAATCCACAACCAGAGTATGAAGGAGGTGTTTATAAAAGTGGAACAAAACAGGGACTCCCATTCTGGGAGGAGAAGTTAAAGATGAAAAACTTAAAAAAATGATGAAAGAATACAAAGTTTCAGATGACCCAAATCCAGCAACAACACCAAATCAAGCCATGGTTGATAGCATGAGAAGCATTGATAAATTGGTTGATAAGATTATGGGAAAATCTCCCGCCGATGAAAGAGAAGACTTAATGGCACTTATTCGTTTTCTAATGCCAAGCGACCAAAATGGAGGTATCGGCACTTCACAAACAAACCCACTTATTAAAGGCAACGAACAAAGACGCGATCGTGTGCTAGCAACTAAGCATGATTTTGAATTACTAGACAACACACTTATAGCAACACAAATAACCACTTTATGGTGAATAAATACAATAGAGCAGTCATCCAGAATAGAATAAAAGAAAAAAGAGAGTTTCCAAAAATGAAACGAAAACTGACGAGAAACTTCTCAGCGGAAATCCCGCGACAAGTTCAAACTCGTCCAGAAAGAAAGGATTTTAAACCGCTCGTCAATCCTCCAAGTAATTATGCTTTTTGGTAGTCCTTACTCTCCTTATTTCTATAATTATGCTTCACCACCCCAACCATTTGGTGCCGAATATGATAATTATAGATATAATCCAAACTGTTTTCAAAACCCATAATATAAGATATCTTATAATATAAGAAAAGTTGATTTAATTTAAATCAACTTTAGATGCCTAAATCTATAAAGGATTAATAGCAAACAAGTTGCCACGAAAAACACTTTTGAAGCAGAATCTGGAGAAAACCAACATAGAAAAAGCACACGAGGAATTTACCATTGACAGACCAGTAATAACAGAGTTAGATAGCAAAAAACCGCCCAAATTTAAGAATGACTTGGAAATACAACCAATTAAAACACAAAGAGACGGTGTTGAATTGCTCCCTATTCAAAAAGAAGGAATATTGCCAGCAATGGGAACTATGGTTATATGTGCAAGCACTGGCGGGGGTAAATCAGTTATGATTTGTAATCTACTCGCCAAAAAGAACATGTTGAAAGGTTTTTATGATAGAATAGTAGTCTTTTGCTTAAGTCCGTGCCCGATTTTGGAGGACACTCTCAAGTTAAAAAAAGAAGACATAATCAAAGAGGATAAGCCTGAGTTAATGAGAGACATATTAACTAAACAAAAAGAACTGATTAAAACTAAAGGGTTTAAGAAGGCACCAAAGATATTATTGTTATTAGATGATATCGCGCAGAGTAAAACTTTTCTAAAATCAGAAGTGCTTACCGAGTTGTTTTTCGCTTCAACACATGCTAAAGTGTCAGTCTGGGTAGCAACTCAGAGTTACACACAACTCCCGCGAAGAATAAGAATTAATTGCCATTGGATGATTATTTTTAATGGAGTAAGGAGAAGCGAACTTGACAGACTGGCAGATGAATATGAAAGTCCTTTTCTCACTAAAAAAGACTTTTACAGTATGGTTAAATATGCTACGGCAGAACCTTATTCATTTCTAGCAATTAACAATACGGCTAGTGATAGAATGACCCAGTTTAGAAAGAATTTCTCTACTATATTGCGATTAAATAAGGATAGAGATATGACAAACCTGTAAAAAATTTAATTAAAAGTTTTTTTTCGCCATAATATATGACATGACGGAATCAACTAAATTATACAAAACTTGCTATCATCAGGCAATCGCACTTTGGCATAAACAAAATGCGCAAGGAAAATTCGTAACGATTCGCAAGGGAACGCCCGAATACTTAGCAGTAAGGAAGATAGAAGCGGATATTACGAGTGGTAAGATTAAGTGTCAATTAAAGCCAAAAGTAAGCAAAGTAAGTAAGAACAATGAACAACCTATTGCCAGCGGGCAACCAGACCAAGTGCCAGATGAAGCATTGAAAAGAAAGGCGCCAGACATAGCATCGGCAATAATTCATCTCCCGAACCAAACGCAAAACCTGTTGAAATGTCTCCAGCGCCTAAGGTTGAACAATCCCTACCAAAATCTGTTAATCCCACTCCTGTTGCTGTGCCAAAACAAACTACCACAACACCAGCAAGCAAGATAGAAGCAATAGAAGATGCTTCTAAGGAAACTCCTCCACCAACTAAGGAAGTTGCTCAAACTAGCGACGTTGACGTAAACCAAGCCATAGCGGATTTAAAGAAAATGAAAGAGGAAAGAATTACGCACAAGAATTTACAAATTATGAAAAAAAATAATTAACGCTAATTGATAAAATAATATATTATGCGGATATTTATATATTCGCATTTTTATAATGATTAAAAACTTGAGTGCTTCAACTCGTCTGCCGATTGGCTTTATCAACAAACTCAACGAAGCAAACCGACCCGCGAGTGATGGATTTCAACTAAACCAGTTTGAATTGTGGAGTAGTCATGGTGCGCCATTAGTTAATCAACCATTAACCGAATTTGGCGACCTTGTCTCGCATGAGAAGAGCACTATTCAAAACACACTAACAGACATTTCTGATAACAAAGAAAATGGAGATGTTGTTGATTTGGACACCGCTGTTAGCAGTTTGGCTTACTTAAAGAAAGCGGTTCAAAATGCTGAGGCAAGAGAGTTTCAATCGACTTCACCACAAGACACAAGACTTGACAATATACAAAAATCAGTTGATATTATTAAACAATCCGTTTCAGGTGAATAAATAATTATTTTTAATTTCTATTATTATTTTTTTAGTATAGTAGCATCGCGAATTTTACAACCCCACAAGCACACACACACACAAAAAAATGGAAGGAAAGGATTCTAAAAATACTGAGGAGTTGATGACTCTCAACAACCTCAGATATGAGTTGCCAGCAAATCTAGCGCTCACTGAACAGGGAAGTATCTTTAAGAAGAACTTCGCCGACCAGCAGACTTATACCAGTTCGTCGGGGACTGAAATGATTTTTACACTACAGGCAAGCACTGATTTTGTTTATGGAAAGAATTGCTATTTGTCGTTTGATGTCAAGGCCAACGGGTTGGTTACGACCGCAGGAAATAACTGCGCGATCGGTTTTCAAAACACACCAGCAACCGCTATTTTTGAACGATTTTTGTTAGAAAGCAAGGACGGTAGCGAACTTGAACGAATTGAAGATTTGAATAAACTGGTGCGAAATACTCTCCCGTGGCATTATCCTTTTGATTATCGCCGACAGGCACAGATGGCGGGACAACGAGAGAATGTGGAAGTTAATGCTAATATTACCGACAATTCAGTTGTTGATTTTGCTATAATACTCCCACGGTCGTGGGCACTGGTCAGTATTTGAAAGTGTGTATTCCTCTCCATTACTTCTCGGGGGTGTTTAATGAAGAAACTCTCATTCCTCCCTCTCTAATTAGTGGTATGAGGCTTCGTTTGACATTTGCGCCACCTCAGGAAGCATTTAACATTATCGGAAGCACTGATGGTAAGGTTTCTACTGGGTTTGATGGTTCCGCTTTGACTTTCACCGTATCAAATCCAGTTGTAATGCTGCAGACATTCTCTCTTGCTCCCGCTGTCCAGAGAAATATTATGGAACAGATGGGAAGCAAGGATGGTCTCCCATACACTTATGAAACATATTATAACCAAAAGGCGAATCCGGCCACATCTGATGATTTTAATCTTCAAATAAATAAGGCCGTTGCTCGCGCTCAGTGCTTGTATATCATCACGCAAAACGTGCTCGCTGACAATGCTGGTATTGATAACCTTGGAACTGCTCAAATGAATTATAAGCAGTATCAGTGCCGTATTGGTGATTGGTATGCTCCGCAACAAAAGATGGAACTCGGAGGAAGCACCGATACTCTGGCTGCAGTTCAGAGAGGCTGTGCCGAATTGTATATTAACAATTTCCAAGCGACTATGGGTATTCGCGATGCTTACATGTCTTCGTCTGTTTCTCTTGAAAACTTCCGCAAGTATTATTCTACTTCAGATAAGACGGGACTTACATCTAACTCAGGATTTGCTACTATTATCCAGACACTCAACCAATCGCCACACATTGGAGCATCTGGTATTGCGGTTAATAACTCGCGAACTGCTGAAGTTACTCTTCGTTATGCGGCCGATTATAATGAAAATCGTGCCATCACCGCTTGGTTGAAATACGTCAAAGTTGCGTCTATCTATCCCAGTAGATGTGTCGTAAAACAATAAAAAATTAAAAATTAAAATATATTCTTCTATAATATAGCAATGTCTTTTACTATCTCCAATCTTGAAGACGAAAAGCGCACCCGCAAAAATTTCCTCCTTCGCGTCTCCTCAAGTGATAAAACAGAATCAAAATCCGCTTCTACTCACAATGGCCGTTTCGTCGTTGATTTACCAGCAACTGGTCGTAATATTGATATAATCAGTGCTTATGTCGTTAAAAGTATCTCTATTCCAAACGTTTTCCCAAACATACCGAGTTATGCCAACACTCTCACATTGATTAAAACAACTGGATCCGCTACAAAAACTGCAATCATAACAGAAAATCAATACACCATTGATACATTTATTACCGCTCTTCAAACTGCAGTTAATTCAGCAATTGCCCCAGACTCCGCAGTTATAACTTTGAACTCCGTTAATAAATTGAATTTCGCATTCACTGGTGATACGTATGCTTTTGATTACGATAACAGCACTATTAGCGACAAGATAGGACTGACTGCTGATATCTCGGCGGCGGCAAGTAGCACGATGCAATCCATAGTCAATCTAATTGGTGAAACTGCCGTTTATGTTCATAGCCGTGCTTTAAATCAATCTGGTTTAGTTGAAGCAAATGGTAATTTCTCTGTCGTTGGTAAATGTAATTTAGATAAACCCTATGGAGTCCAGTGCTACTTTGAATCGTCAAACGATGTTGCCGATTATGTGCCATTTAATACAACAAAAAGTTTAAGGTCTATTGATATTGTAATTAGAAATGCGAGTGGCAATGTGCTTGAATGTCCTGTCAATTTTGAAGTTAGTATTCTCTTAAAGGTGTATCATGCTTAAGCAAAAAAAGAATACCTAAATATAATGACCTACATACAAAATTTAGATATACTATTCACACTAATCAAAAACATCAACTTACAACGACGACGACAGCATAAAGAACAAATCCCCTGCGGTGTTAATATTGACCAATTCTACATATATTTGAAGAGAAATCACGCACGTATAACAGAAAAGTTAATCAAGGATAAGTGCTTTGAATACATTTAAAAAATGTCAATAGAGATAGAAAAGAAAGTTGATGCGCAAATACAATATTCTATGATATAATATTTTGCCATAAATAAAACCTTCTTTTTTTGTTTAAATTTGGTCTTCAATCCAGTTCAATGAAGCATAAATGCTCGCCGTTCCACCGCTCGTATTTTGTGCGGATATAGTAAATGTCTTACCTGACCCTATCTTGATATTATATTGAGACAAATCAAAAAATATTTATGAACCACCAGACAACACATATGTAAATATCACACTTCCGCCCGTTCTTGTTGTCCCCGCTGTATCAACCTCTGCTAACGATGTGTTTGTATCGTAATTTGAATAAGAAGGTGTTCCTCCTAATGTGGTATTAAGAATAATTCTCGCGATACACGTTTTAGTATCTGAATTGCTGATACACAAATTCTCAAAATAGATTATGTTGTAATTCGTTTTGCTGTTGAATGTGGCGCGGTTTCTAATAGTAAATATAGCATTCTCAGTTGCTCCTATAGTTTTAACCGAATCATACGAATTAGTTATAGCAATAGTCCTATCAATATTCCCTTCAACTGCTAAAAACATGCTAGCAGTTTTCATTGCAACGGATGCCAGACTTGACGAATACGCCTTCGCATAAATAGCAAACGCCGCCTGATCCAATGATGGAGTAGTAGCAGTGCTCGCGTATTTAATCGCATGAATTACTTCCATTCGCCCAGTTCGTGGGTTTTCAATTTTGAATGTAATTTGACCACTGCCCAGATACTGAACAACTATTTCAAACACGTTCAATTTAGTAAAATCAATCGTGGGGAAGTTTCCCGTATTATTACATTTATCAACATTCCACGCATATTGACTAACTACATTTTCTACGCTTCCCGCCGTTCTTCCAACAGACATTCCCAAACTTGATTGTCTAAAACATAAATTGTCTGCTGGTGTGCCTATGCCAATATCGCAATTGAAACTATCTGCGGCGATAGATGATGGAAACAATGCGGAGAATCTAGCAACTAAACCCATACCACTTCTATATTTTGCTCGCTCAATAGTCGCAATCTGCGCGGTTGAATTACCTGAAGCCGATGTAGTCAAAACCGCCATTGCATTAGCAGTTGATACCACCCCGCCGTTGGTTTCTGTTTTGTCAAAGAATCGCGTATTAATACCATATGTAAATACATTTTGTAATACCGGCGACAGAGTGGCCGTTCGCAATTCTCCAAATGCCGCTGTTGGTAGTGCGTCTTTTATGCTATCAATAGATAAAGAAGAAGATGACGATGTAGTTGATGACGATGGTGTATTCGTGCTTTGACCAAAAAGATTCATTTTATATCATAATATAAAAGGTTTTTATATTTTATATAAAACATGTCAGTAATAATACGCGAATTGCCGAGCGATATAGTTGGACACATAAGGACATTGGTTTATTCAGAGATGCCCCAGCCAAAATATGGAGAAGAATTTTGTAATATATGCGGTTTGTCTCGCACATTTCAGTCGCACCCCCCAATTATAGCAGGCAATTTTTATGGCGTAGATTGTATTGAGTTTTTCACAATCTGCTCTATTAAATGCTATAGACGAGAGTCTAATCTTAGAGCAAAATATGGAGAACCGCCTTTAGTCGTTGTTAAGTATTAGCATTCTTTTTAATTCTCGTTCTTCGTCTTAACGGCGCTTTTGTTTCCTCTTCTTTTTTCGCTTCGTTTTTCGTCGCTTCGCCCCTCTTCTCTTTAATAAAAGTATTGACAATAACGGCTCCAATCCCGCTTAATTTTCGTAATTTAGTATTTGTAATATTAGGGTTATCATTGTAAATCTGCTCAAGCAATTTATACTTATCCTCTCTGCTAGCGCTTTTACCTAATGGTTGATATTTACATTCTTCGTCTCCGTTTTCGCTTTTAATTTCATTAGTATTATTTAAATTCAAATATAAATCTATTTTGCGTCTCAACTCCTCTAGTTCTGTTTTAATCCCTTCTGCCTTAATTTCTTCAGGGTCGGCCACATTAACCCAACTATAACTAAAACTGGTGAGCATATCGCCGTGCCCCAACACATTTGAAACCCATGTATTAAAATTCTCTAATTTCGGATTGGCGAAATTACTATACGACAAACTAGCATATAGTTTTCGCAACATACTGCTTTTCTGTGTGTATTCTGATAGCCAAGGGAAGATTTTGATAATTCTTTTGTTTAGTTCATTATTCTTTTGTTTATCAAGCACACCATCGCTGTTAATAATAACTGCGTTTTTCTTTTTGAAATGGTTTCGTATTGAATTTACTTTTTCTATTACAAACTGGGGAGTGAAAAGGACAACAGGCCTCTCAGTCCGATTCTTTTTTTGTCCTTCTCTCTTTTTCGCTAGGTTATTCACTCGCAACCAACTCGGTTTATCTGGTATTAATTCATATGTGTTTTTGTCAAATATTTCTACAGGCCTTGCTCCAATTGCTATCATCAAAGCAAGCAGTTTAAGATAAGGGTCATTACTTAATATCATATCATTCATTTTAGCCATTACATCACGGACATCAATTTGTATTTTTTGTTCATTTTTGGCTTTGACATCTTTCTTATATCCCTCAACGATATCAATTCGCTCGTCTTCATTAAGATTAAAATACTTATCCAGTTTGCTCATTTCATATACTTTTTCGCTTTGGTAAGGCTCTATCGCTTTTTTTCTCACCTCAGAAAGTCTTTGTCGCCTACTATTCAAATTTGGATACACGATAGCATATTTTGGATATATTATTTTTAGTGCCTCAAGCACCTCTTCATCACTCGTTGGTGTGCTAAATAAAGATATAATAGAATTATGAAAGGCGATACTTGGTTTTAACTCACTATCGTAGAAGTTGGACACCACTTCATAAATTTTACTTTCGGTAGTAGCAACTCTTAACTGCCTAACAAACTTCCTGTCATCTTCGCTCCACATCTTAGTGTATATAAGACAAGTCTATTTTTTTCTAAGTCAAAAATAGAAAATCCACTCGCGCTAGAAACACGGAAATCGCCGTTTGGCGACTTGGACGGCTGAGAGTGGTATTAAGCAGGCTATGTGCGACGATTCGTCTTAGTATTAATCGTGGCCGAGGTGGCCGAGTCCGACCTTTTTTTTTTTAGAAACTTTTTTGTGTGTCCATTATAAAAAGGGGGGGAGGGAAAAAAATTTACTTTTTTTTTATAAAAGGTTGGACAGGTTGGACAGGTGTAATACGAAGAAGAATTATACAAAAAATATAGAAATTTAATAAGCGAAAATTGGCCGACCTTTAAAAAACAGGGTTGGACAGGACTTGGACAGACTTGAACAGCAATAGGAGAAGATATTTTCACTCACCCTGCTCTTATATTCACCAAAAAAATCGTTATGGCTAGGCAAAAAAAGGTTGCAGTGTGGAGATAAAACATCAATCAGAATTGAACTTGCAACTATTTTTTTTTTCACGACGTGCTTACTAACCATTTTGCCACCACACGAAACCCTAAATAATTTGCTGAAAAATAAAGTACTTGAAGTATTTGATATGAGCAAAAAAAAATAAAAACGAAGGTGAATCTGGTAGGGAACGAATGGGAATTGAACCCACGACACAGAAAACCGAGTGTGAGCACCCTTCCAATTAATCTATACCAGATTCACCTCAAAGTTTTTCATCAATCACATCAATAAAAAAATACACATCAGACTTTAGAGAAAATTCTAGAAATTCTATTTCCGTGAATATGTCTTTGCGCCAGTGCGCCAAAAACCCCTTACTGCGAAATATTTGCTTGCGCCAAAAAAACGAAGTTTTGGCGCAACAAGTATGGCTGAAGATACAATTTCGGATAGACTTAAAACCAAAAATGAATGGATTGAAATATTTGAAACAATGAAGAGAGGAATAGATAGACTCAAAAAAGATAAAATAATATGCGAAGAAAGAATTTCTAAAGCGGATAAAGAAATCGCTCGTCTTGTTGAAAAGAAACAGCCTGACATGAGTCAAGGTTGATGCTATTAATGAGATGTTGCAACGATTAAGTATTGAAAATAATGAAGTAGAGTCAGATAAACTTTTTAGAATGAGACAAAAGAAATTGGAAAAAAATAAACAAAGAACGCGATAATTTCTATAAGTGGAAAAATGATAATCGTGGCCAACTTTCCGCCATTGTCGTGAATAGAATTCTCGTTGGTATTGAGAAAGAACATTTATCGTTTAATTCTTCTTTTAACAAATACTCCAGTGATGGTATTAATGAACACGTAAATGATAGCATTAATAGAAATATTAAACGAGAACACAATAGAAACATGCACAGAGTCTATAGAACCGAGAGTGCGGATAGCAACTCGGAATAAAAAGACTTTGCGTAATTGGTTTTCTTAAAAACCAGGGGTTCCAATCCCACCCTAATTCAAAGAAATTTCTATTACACATGCTTTTGGTGTGTGTAATAGAATATGGGGGAGCCTGACGAATTAGTTGAAGGAGTTGGTGAAATGAACATCAATCCAACTCCTGCCCCTGCCCCTGCCCCTGCTCCTACGGGTAAGTCCTAACTCAATTGTTTCTTTTTTATGACAATGAATGTGGTTGTAGGTTTCTGGAAGACTTGGGCGCGAGTTGAGAAAAAAGCCCCTGAAAACAAAGACACGCAACTCATACGTGTGTCTGCTGGGTTTGTTGGCATCGGTTTGGTGAATGGTTTTGACGCCTTCCACAAGAACGTCAAGTATTTTACTCGCCATGATAACGAGCGAAGTGAGGATTATCTTTTCGCTTGGGTTCCTCTGGACAGAACCATGAGGAACCCGAGAAAGAAAACTTACTTTCTCGTTTCGCTCAAGGTTGGGGAGAGGGATGAAATCCTTGTCTTTCATTCTCTTTCCGCCTTAATGAAAAAAGTGGGAGAAAATGAAGATAGCATTAATTGGATTGTCCCCATTGATTAAAATAATTTTTTATTGAATTGACTGGGTTTTCTAATTGTGTTATCCCCCCCCCCTTCCCCCATTTTGTTGTGTGATCATTTATGTATTCACGACTTGTCCAACCGCAAAGTATAAAACAAGCCTTAAAAAAGTAAAAAACCAACATAGGACATATAGAAAACATACATAGAAAAAAAAAAGTGTCAAATGTTTAACATAAATTTTTCTAACTGAGCACATTAAGAGAGATTTTGACGAAAGGACACATAAACCATATACACGCAGTTTATATATATTTTTATGAAATAAAAATATGGTTTATGTGTCCTTTCGTCAAAATCTCTCTTAATGTGCTCAGTTAGAAAATTTTATGTTAACATTTGACACTTTTTTTTTTCTATGTATGTTTTCTATATGTCCTATGTTGGTTTTTTACTTTTTTAAGGCTTGTTTTATACTTTGCGGTTGGACAAGTCGTGAATACATAAATGATTCACATATATATTATGTGCATGTATATATATATATATTATATATATATATTATACATATACACATACATATATATATATGTTACATATATATATATATAACAGCCTTAGGTCGTATTTATGTCTGCACTACAAGTCATGTATATAATATGCTTATGGTATGATTATGCCTTATCGTATGCATCATATCTAGTATTTGTCTGTATCATGGCGATGTACATGATCTTCCCTTTCCTTAGTTTATGGACGGATATGCTATATATATATATTAATTATATATATGTATATATGTATATGTATGTATTTATATACATCATCACCACCACTGTTGTTGTATGTTAAGGGGGAGACGGTTTATATATATATATATATATGTATATATATATATATATATATTATTTTTATACATATATTGTATATAGTATATGACTTGTGCATTCTTGCAGGTATATGACTAGGATATTATTGTGGCAGGGCATGATCAGGCTTTATGGCATATTTATATCGATATACATATTAAATGCATATATGTATACATATTTCCAAAGAAAGGCAATTTACGGGGAAAATATCATGAAAGTCCGGAAGACTGTGAAGGTGTCTAGGTCACACGGCGGCGACTGCGACTGTAGGTGCTACCCAGGTAGGTATAGGTACACCGTCTCACATCTAGCGATTCGCTAATACTTTCCTGTTTTCATCCTTTTTGCTTATTGCTTTCTGGCCTACCATATATGCTTTCACATATTTGATAAATGATACAAACATTCGATATGTCCATTGCTTGCTTCGTCGATTTGTCGTTGCTTTACGCATCTATTAACAGGTGCGATCGTGGTCAAGAATGACAGCCAAGACTTCAAGATCATTTCCGCAGTAGGTTCGGGATTTGCGTATTTCCGGGTTGTGCGCGGTGTTTTGCAAATTATCGGGTCTATTTCCGAAGTCTGCTTTGTCTTGTTGTCTTTCGTGTCCACCGCATTCATATATCTTGTCTGTTTACTGTGATATATATAATATATGTGGATGCTGTGTTTGCCTTTTGTTATAACGTCGTTTTAATTGTTCATCTGTTGTGCCGTATTCCACACATATATTGAACAGGTGCGGAGTTCAGGGGGAGATCAACCTGCACTTCGATACATACTCGCTTGTGCGCTTACTCCTGTCTGTTTCTTCATATGTGCGTTTGTGTGAACAACTTGTTAAGCTTATACATTGCTAACATAGATTATCTATATATTACACATGTTACACATTTATCATATATTTATTCTATATATCTGTATATACCTGATGGGTTAGTGTAGGTTGTAGACAGTTCATCTTGGGATGGGTCTTCTTCGGGATAGTTTTGAGTAGACTTATGTTACGTTAATTGTATGTAAAGAGAGAGATGAATGTCCTCACTTATGTGTTGGGGTTACATTCACTTATCCCTTCATACTAATTAATGAAATATTCACATCGCTATTTAACGTGTCTACTACTTTATTTACTCACATGTATATATTTCACATATTTTCTTTTGCATATTACTAAGAACTACATGTGTTTGCTTGTGGATTGCATGCGTACTTTGATATGTCGAGTTCATCTTGATATATCAAACTCAATTGCGCCTACGCAATGACGATGTATTTCTTATACATGCTCATATATAAACATCATCAGTATCGTTGATAATCATATATTCATCATCGGGTCCGCGTTACATAACTCCTAGTTGTGTATAGTCATGCGTTCGTATACTGACTTTATAATTTCTAACTTTCTACATTGTTGATGTTTTATATATGTTGTCGGATAGTGTATAGCATCGCGAGATAGTCATTAACGCTACTTTGTAAGCGAAGGCTTGGATCTGATAAGATTCTATTTTCTTATCTATGCACAACCGTGGGTGAAGGAAACGATGGGGGATAGTACATAAGTCATTAGTTATCGCCTGTCTTTGCGGTCAGACCATGTCGTGTGTGAAACTATGATTGAATGTATTACCTCTGCCTTCAGCACTTAAGTCTCTATCACTGGTGGCCGGGGCAGTGACTGAGCAAGTTGACTTTATGGTACTAGTCTAATTGCCTAGTGCAGGAAAGCAGCAGCAGGGCATTATCCATATATATAGTCTATTTTGAGGTCTAGAGTAGAGTCACTCCTCTGACAGTTTTTATTTACATACATACATGACTTCTTTTTCGTATTTAATACTCCTTTTGAGATCAGCGATAATTAAGTTGCTTGCAAGTTAATTATCTTGATCTAGGGGGACTGTTAGATCAATAGGTTGTATTAATACGGTAACGGACCGATTCAGTATGACCCGGCCGGTCTGTAGGATGCGTGTCGGTAGAGCCATCCCTTCAGGACGCGCTGGGCCGTGTTGTTCTGTCTGTGTCTTTTCAATAAAGCTAAGTGGTACGATGCGATCGTGACTGAGCTTGAACCGGTCCGTGGACGGCTTGCTACCTCTGTGCAGGAACAGTATTTAGACATATGTTCTAACATACTATTCAGTGATTCAACTTGAGACGGTTGATTAATATTGACTGGATTTGTCACCTACTGATTAGCTGATTAATATTATTACTATGATTAATTTTTGTTTGCATGATCTTGATTAATATTGAATAATTTGATCATCATACGGTAATAATGACATCGGTGTCGAATTTACATACATACATACATACATCATCAGTGCATGCATGCATGCATGCATACATGCATGCATACATACAATATTACCGTGACTTCACTAGTACATACATACATACAACATACATACCTGCATACCTACATACCTACATCATAGTA